>VXAD01010500.1:1420900-1461250 GCA_013399195.1 Dicrurus megarhynchus
AAAAAAACAAACACCAGAGAGTGTAAAGAAGAGGGACGTTAATGAGAGAGATTTAGAAATAATTAGACAGGTCACCGTTTATTTTTAGTATATGTAGTCCTTTAACAACTATTCAGAGAACAAAACTTATGGTTATCAGAGTACTATGACAATGATGCCAAGAAGTTAATTACTAAGAAATAAATATACTGCTATAATTCATTTTCATATTCAGTTGATGGATTTTTATTTTATTCCTTTTTCCCCAAGAAATCAGTGTACTCACAGATTTTCATGAGAGTTCAGATCTCATTTTGGCACCCAAATGAGAGCCAGACTTTGCTAAGAGCTCGGTGCCTTGCAGAACAGGAACTGTGAGGAGTTGAGCTATTTTGAAAATCTAGCAGCTGCTGTGTAGGTTGAGAATATGAAATTCTGGTCCTGAGCTCTTTAAAAGCCTGGCCTTACCTAACTAACAGCATTATAAGCAAGGATCCTAAATGTAGGAAATTACAGTTCTTCTGCAGTGTCCTTTGTCCTGCTGAAAACTTACACTTTTAGTGCATTTCAAGAACTTTGCATTCCCATTATCGCCACCAGGCCCCTCGCTGCCACCAGGAGCAGCTCTGACCTTTCCAACACATCCTTCTTCGGGGAGAAAAGGTTATTTTTCTTTCCCTGGTTTAATAGTAAAGCTGCCTCATTACTGGCACTCTTAGAATGTTAAACTGAAATAATGCTCAGCATTTGACTTGGGGGCTCAGAGTGCTCTGCCAGTGTCAGCCCAGTGGTCACTGCCCTCAGCTGTCCCTCTCCAGGTGTGAGCTGAACAGTCTGCAAAACAGACAGGTTCTCTTTGATCACGTGGAGCATGCCCTCGCTCTTCCTCACTCCCTCACATTATGACAGCTTCGAATTTTTAAAAATACAGAAATGCCAATAATTATGAATACCATATTAATTTTCTGGGAAGTAATAGCACCAGGGTCATTTCAGATGAAGAAAAAACAGTGCAGAAATGGACAGGTGGGCTGGTGCTCTGCAGACACTCCAATTACAGCAGCACACGAGTCGCATGAGGTACAGTGCCCAGGCATCAGTTGTTCTTAACTTTTGGAATTTCTTTACAATAGGTGTTGCCTTTCTCACTCTACAAACTTTCCCTCACCACTTTGCCTGCAGAATCAACTCAAGCATTTTTTTTTTTTTTTCCCAAAACTTCCTTTCTTTTCAGATACTTTCTGGGCAAAATGCTTGGGTTTGAAACACATTTTGTAAATGAAGAATTAAACTACCACAAAGGATTGCAGAAGCCTTTTGATACTTTGATAACTTAATCAAGCTCACATTTTTCTACCCGTTTTCCTAATTTTTTTGGTGTTTTTTGAGATGAAAAAGTGTGTTTTCCGCAAAATAGTCCACCAATTCACACGGTCTGCAAAAGGCCTTAACAATTTCCTAATAATGACTGAAAAAACACAACTATTTATGCAAACCATCAAGAGCAGAGACAATCCTGATTCCTGTCAGTGGAAAATGAAGTATTTTAAAGACATATCAAAAGAGACCTCTAGAGATGTGCAACCAGTGCTTTAAATCTTTTTTGAAAGGTATTGTCAAAAGAAATTCAGGTGAGGTTTCCAGTTTGAGCCAACATTCCTAAATGCTTCACTTGGATTGCACCGACACAATCTTATAAGTTCAGGCAATGAACTTTAGATTATGCAACAGCCCTGTGGAAAAAAATATTTTGAAGAGATTTAAGACTGTCTTGTTTTTAAACATGAACTGAAAATCTCTAAATAAATTATATTAGCAAAATTAACACCACTACCAGACAGCTACATTCCTCATGCTAATTTCAAATATATTTTAAATTTAATTCCAGTTGTCACATAAACTATTATGCACATTTTGTAATCATGCATCTCTAATCAACTTTAGATCCCAAATTACATTTGTCTGGAAAGTTTCAAAGCTTTTGATTGCACAGTCATGAAACCAAACCTTCATGGACATGGAAACATTCATACAAGGTAATTGCTGGAATTGCTGCTCGTCCCCTTTCCAGGCTACATGGAATAATAACTATCCTTTAAATTTTCATCAAAGAAATTGTATAAGAAGGCTTTTGGAAGCGCTCCTTCTCCAAACTCTAACAGGAAACTGAAATCCCTCCAGCAGACCAGGATTGTGTGGATGAAGTGGAGCCTTTCAGCCCCTTCACCATGGCATGGGGAAGGTCCTGTGAGTGACCATGGCTGGGACTGTGCCCACGTAGGGACCAAACACCTGTAGATGAGAGCATTGACTACAGCAGAGCCCAAGGATCAAACATTCCCTGGATCCACAGCATTACAGCATTTCCTTTGCCTCTTCCCATCAGCAGCCTCCTCCTGCACGCTCGCTGAAGGACCTGACTGCGCTAAAGTGAATTTGAAGGCACAAATGTCATTTATTAATTTGTCACTTTTCCCCCCCTCTCTTCTTTCTTGGCAATCAGCTGTGATACATAACCTGAATTTTAATACCAAATTACAAGAGCGCTGTGTAAATGGCATACTCTAAAACGCAGACTTTCCCTTTTCTTTTAGGTAAAATTAAGCTAATCTGCTTTGACAGAAGAGGGCTCTTTGGAACCACCTAGTGAGTCTCCCAAATATGAAGCAGTAACTCAAATGTCAATTACTTTTCCAACAGCAAACAAATTGCTGGCACACTAATGCAATTTAAGGACAATAATTAGATAACAGGACTACAGAGTGTACCAGGTGACAGAGTTTCTGAGATAATAGAATCTAGTGTCCTACTTCTTAAATATTAACATCATTCCATTTCAGTCAATCGGTTTATGGTAATTTTAAAAGGGCAAAGCAAATTCTTTTTATTGCTAATAATATTGTGCTTCTCCAGCATTAGCTTTGAAGGTTAGCAATTTACAGGGTCAAACCTTAATTATATTATTTCCTTTTTATTTACTTTTCTTTTTTAATCTTTCCTCTTTGAAGTCTTTTCCTATTATAGAGATTTTAAAGCACTTGATTAAAAAAAAAAACCTGAAACTCTTGAAATGTGAGTTCACTGTGCTCAAGAGAAAGGAGCCAGTTTCCTCACAGCACATGTAATATCTTTGTTATGCCCATTTAGAAATTCACAAACTTTTCCTGTAATCACTTTCTATTACAATTGCATTCTAGTCTCAGTGGTTTGGTTAACTGCACGTCAGGCAATCCACGATGCCATGTACCACGTCCAAGGCTTTGCAAAATAAATGCAGTCAAGTGGCTCTCCATAAATATTCCAGGCAGAAGAAATCTCCTTGCTCTAGCCACAAGTACCCAGATCACTAAATTTCACTTTGCATCATGAATTTATATTGGAATATTCTTCCAGTCCCACTTTTTTTTTCCCCCATTAGTCACCTGTGGAACATTTGTTTTCAACAAAGTCTCTGTAATTCTCAGCACCAGACTTCCTTTCATCCATAAAACTAATGCCCACTGACACAGTGAAATATCTCCACTCTGACCAGAGAGACTAACTCCAGGACAGGGGAGGAACTTACCTGGAATAATGTTTAGCTTCTCAACTGAGACCACAACAAGAATGCAAATTTGTGTTCTCTGAGGGTTTTTAAGTTTCTAGGTGAATAAAGACCGAAATGAAATCATAATACAGACCACAAAAAAAAGTGTTTCAAAACAAAATACTTTGTTCCCATCTTAGGAAAAAAAAAGCTTTAAGTGCTGTATTAAGAACCAGCCAAGCCACCTGGCTTTCAGAAATGTTTGTGCCAGTCTCCCAAAGCCACGCTTGTATTCTTTAGTCAAAAAACAAGCCTTGTGTAATACAGTTTTACACATTCTGAAGTGTTTGCTAACAGACACATGAAAAGCTTGCCATCAACTGTACAGGTTTTGGTCCTTGAGGCTACAGCATTTCTATATGGAAATACTCAATATCATAATGCAGTGGTTTGGTACCTGCCGTGGGGTGGGGAAAGGAAAATTAAAAAGTAGAGCAAAACATTGGGATAATTCTTTCTTAGCACTGTGGGGTCTGTGAGCCTACAAACCTGAGTGCACTGCCCAGGAATCATTGTGGTACCGTGTAAGAACAGACTTCTCTCACTTTTTGGTCATATACAAACACGATTTCGATTTCTCATATGCCCCATTGCCTGCATTGTAGCAGATGATAATGATCATTAATTACCTTCGCTGTGATTTGTTGCCCTGCTGATAATGACAGTAATGTATAAGGCACTGCCTGTACTTCCTCAGTTAATCTGGAACTCTGATACCAAACTCTGATCAGAAATACACCACTACCTGATACAGCTAGATCATCTCTGCTCATGATTCCCCTATTTTTCCCCATGTGCATTTTAGCTACAGTGGGAAACAGATCTGTGGATATCTGAACAATGTATTCTGACACTACCTTAGCGTTCCTTTTCAACAGGAGAACTCTTGTTCATTTTGACTGGCAGGGAACATGGATTTGTGAAACGAGTAATAGAAATGCACCCTGCTGAGGACTTGGGTATCAGTGTGGTCATATCTGACAAAGACCTCCAAGACCCTCAACCAGAACAACCCAAACCCCAAAAAACCCCTTGTGTATTATCTCATGTGACAGAGCCATGACTTTGCCTGCCAGGGTCAGACTGAAATAAAGCCTTTTGGAAACAGCAGAACTGCTAAAACCTGTACAAAGCAGCTCACTGTACAACAGGCAGAGAAAATCTGGGGTTACTCTCTTATTACTTGAATTGCAGTTAGAACTCACATTTGACTTAAAATGAGATCAAAACTGTCATGTCATCAGTATAGGAGGCAAATGAAGAGAAATCTTGGAGGTGAATACTCTGCTCTTTGGGATCTTTGGCACCTCCTGGGCTATATTTGTTTATCACACAATGCATCAGGACAATTCCTCGCTCACAAAACACTTTGAGGAAAATTTATATTAAAGTAAGCAAACAAACATGTTCACCAGTCCATGAGGCCTGAGCAGATTCATCCCAGAGATCTGGAGGAGCTGGTGGATGTTCTGGACTAACCCCTCTCTATCATCTGCCAAGGGGCTTGGGAGCCTGGGGAGGTCCCTGCTGACTGGAAGCTGACCAAGATTATTCCAACCTACACAGAAGGGCTTGAGGAAAGACCCAGGGAACTGCAGATCTTTTAGTCAAACCTCAGCACCCGGAAAATTTTATTAATACAATATAGATTATACTGGATACTGTTGAGAAGCATTTAAGTCATTTCTAAAGGAAAAAAGCTCTGCCCACCCCACTCTCAGAGGGCTCAGGGGTGGCTCAGGCACTCATGGCACCGCATTATCCAGGGAAGTGGAGGGGGGAGCCTCTCACGTCATGGTCACAGTGCACAAAACAGAAAAAATAGAGTCTGTGGAAAAAAAAAACCAAAAAAAAACACAGAAGAGACTGGGGAATGGGTACTGCTCTGTGGGGAATGCTTAGAGCTGATAAGCATTTATAGCCCAGGCATGCATAATTTTGAATCTACTGCTTTTAGTAGTAAAGTGACAAAACAAAGAAAAAAAGCAGGAAGGCATTAAACAAACCGTTACCAGGACAGCAATTAGTAAAGGGACACTTAATGTAAGGCATAACAATGCGCAATATGTGTTAAGAAAATGTTGTATACTTTGCTTTTTTAAAAATTTATAAAATTCCTTTAAATAGCTAACCTCAAATAGCTACAGGAAAAAAAACCAGCGATGGATATCGTTCCCTTACATATCTTTCCATTAAGCAGACTGAACCCAACAGACAACCTTTCCATGAACTTACTCCGTTCCATATGTATCGAGACTGATAAATCATTATTCATCCCTCTAAGCACACCGGCTGTCTTAGCTCTTTTGGATAGAAAAAAAACCCACTTTTTTGGACAATGAAAAATTCTATCTTTATTCTTCTTCCTACTCCTTTTCACACAGCCCTTACTCTGTGTCCCAGGATAATGAGAATCGAATATAAATGAAATAAAGGGACTTCCATCTACTTCTGTAAAGAAAATAAAGTCTTTTTTTTTTTTTTTTTTTTGGTAATCCAACATCTAGTTTCAAAAAGGAAATAGCTTCAAGACTTGTATGCTTTTAAAAGTATATGTCTGATTCCATAATGATAGTCTAAGAAAATCACACTCCTTAAAAAGAAAGTCCTACATTTATGTTGTTCACAGTATTTTCCCTACCTCATGCTCTCCTTTATTTCAATTATTTCACAAAAAACCTTCTTTTTCCTCATTAAAGACTCCTGTTTTCTGTCTCTAAAGTGAAGAAAATAAAAATTTCTTCATCCTATATTTATAAAAGCATAAACCACTGAAGACTATTTCTAGGGGTCTCTGTAGCTCTACCTACTATAAATACTCCTAGGTCCTCCCTAACTGTTCAGTTCTGAAATAATTAAACCTCTTCAGAAAATATAAAATACTAGACACCTTGATACACATGAGCTACATCAAGGATTCAAATTGTGCTTACATTTCTGCACATATCCTTCTAGTCTTACCCTTAAAATAACTAGAACTATATTGCCAGAGCACACTTCAAATGCTACAGCACACAGCTGAGAGAACAAATAAATGAGTTAGAATGCTACTCATTGTTTGCCTTTATTTTAGAATAAAGGCAAATACGATTTATCCTGCTGGCTGTTTCAGTTTCTCTGAAACTTTGCAATTGGGATTTGCATCTTCTGTGCTGGGACGAGTAGGTTAAATTGCTTCTACAATTATTCTGCATTTGTTAGTCCTGCCTGGTATTTCTTTCCATGAACACACAGTGTTCTCTACACACAATCCTTTGTTCTCCATTCCTGTTTCTCTCCTACTTCAGAGCAGCACAGAGTGGCTGAGGTTGAAAGGGGCCTCCGGAGATCACAGCCCATCATCCCCCTGCTCAGAGCAGGGGCAGCAGAGCAGCGCTCAAACCAAGGGAGCCTCACAGAGAAAACTCTCCAGAAACTGTCTCAGTAGAAAAGAAATCAAGCAAGAGAAAACACAGCCTGCAGTGCCAGGATATCCATAGGAAAGACACCCAGGATGGAAGTGATTGTGGGTGCAGGACTGAAATGTCTCCCTTCCCTCTCGCCAGCACTGGACAGAAATGCCTCTGACTGACAGGGAACCCTGCAGCCATCTGAGGGTGTTATTAAACATCAGCTCTCAGTGTCTCTTCTAGACAGCAAAAAGGAAAAAAAAAAGGGTAAGAAAAAGAAGAGAAGAGAGAGGAGCAAAAATTAATCGAGTTCAGTAACTGACCAGATAAAACAGCAGCAGGACTAATGGGGGAAATGGAAACATTTAGGAAAAACTTTTAACAAATTCCATAATGTTGCTTTGAGAAACCACTCAGGCAAATGTCACCAGGAAAACAGATCTCGAGAAAAAATGGTAAAAGCAGTAGTTTCTCCAGTAGAGTAGGAAACAACTTACTTGGCTCTCAGGAACGCAGAACGACTGAAGAAAGGAACCGGAAAGAAAAGGGAAATCAGGGTTCTGAAAATTTATGACAGAGAAAAGAGGGAGAGACAATAATGGATGGCGAAACATGAGATGGTAAAGTGGGGAATACAGAGGAGAACAAGATGACACAGTGGGAAAACAAAACAGAGGGCAGGGTTTACAGATGAATCTGAGTCCAAAATTTATGGAATTATTGTCATAAAATGAAAAAGGGGATGACACACACAAATAAGGAGAAAAGCCAGTGACTTCAAACATAAAAGAAGGTAACAGCTGCTCTCCTGTTTCACTAAGTTGGATCATCTACCACATCCATATTTCAAATAGTAATTAATTAAGTTGTACTGGAGCCAACAACAGCAGGGACTCTTTATTAATGAATGCATAGATCAGATAAACAACTGTGCTGAAGATGGATTTTACTAGTAAACTTTAGCACTACCATTTCCTATAAGAATAAATATGCATAAAACAGTATCTCAGAAGATTTTACAGGTATCAAAAGTAAGAATGCAGACACTATTTCCATCAGCAGCAAAAGTTCTATGGAATCACAACTGAAGGATATCAAGTTCTGCAACACTTCATGATACATGAATAGCATTTCAGCATTTCAGAAAAAAATATTAAAAGCTATAAAAAAACCAAACCATCCACCAAAAACCACCACTTCCCCTGACCCAAACAAACAAAGATTTGTTTTTCAATTCTAAGCTTAGGAAATTGGAGCACTTTTCTGAGAATTATCAGAACCCACTGGCTGCTGTTCAATGTGCAAACCAGCCTAATTACTCCCTCTGGCTGGCACCAAAATGTTTGACTTCTGTCAGGGGCAGTTTTTCATCTGGACTCTGGAATACTGGCTGTACCTGTTCTGCTGCTCCACTTCAGAGCTCCAAGTAAATACAAGAAATGCACATGCAGACCTACCTCTCAGGAGATGGGATAAGCACCTTTCATCACCAGAGTCTCCTCAGCTCAAAACCACCCAGCTGGAGCCTTTGCACTGCTCAGTGTACGTGGGCACTACTCACTTTTTTGAGCAATAGTTGCTCCCTATTTTTGGAATAAGGTTCTACTTTCTCGCTCAGAAAGCTGAGTTTAGCTGTAGGCTGCTACTTCATTCCTTTATTAAGCATCCTTCAACACATTCAGTATCCAAAAATTTATTCATCGTAAAGAAGGAGTTTGGGTACAAAACTGTTTTTAAAAGTTTATCCCCAAGTTTTCCAGATCCTAAGTGCTGGCATTTAAGTCACACATAAAGCTCAAGGGAAAGGTCATATTTTTCAGCTTTCTAGGAAGGAAGGACAGAAGGATGGAAAGACCTAAGTCATAATTGCTTAGTCATCGAAGCTCAGTACCCAGCTACCCAAGGCAGCAGCAAGAAACACAAGAGAACCGCGTCTGTCTTTCTAAACAAATCTGTTTCAAATTTTGCAGGCAATAAAAAAAAAAAAAGAAAGAAGAAAGACAAGTCACTCTGCAGCTTAAAGCAGGAGAAAAATCATGAAGCCATAAAACAGAGACTGTGGAGAAGCAGTTTTCATCTTTTCCACCCACTTTGGGGTGAACAGGCTACAGGAGGCCAGAAACAAGAATTTCTCCCTTACTCTTAGCGTGGCATGAAAAGAACCCAGCAATCCACACACACATTGCATAGAGCACAACTGGCTGCATTTTCTTTCATTTCTGTTCTGTGTACCTTTAAATACAAGACTTGATTTTTTTTTTTTTTNTTTTTTTTTTTTTTTTTTTTTTTTTTTTTTTTGTCCTGTAACAAAGCTTTTTCCTGCACTATTCTTTCTCGGTATCACCCTGTATTTATTAATTGTCAATTTACTTTATACTATCCATGAAACAATTCTTAGTATAACCTGATCAGTACAAATCCACTTAAGCCTAGCAGCATGCCCCACACACCTTTTCATCAAGATTATTCGCATTCGTATTTTATCAACCCCGAGATGCTCTAACCACGATCACAGGCCCAGTGCCAGCACGACACATCAGGAATTTGAGATAGCCCTGCCCGTGGAGGTGAAGTGACACTGATTCCTCTTTCACAGGCAGAGAATTGTGACACTGCAATCAAGAGATCTGCCTCGGGAAACCAGGGATGCTGCTGAGAGAGATTAGATTGAAATCTAAAATCCTTGACACCTAGCTAAGTACACATGACAAGACTGTGGAGAATGCTGGATCTTTCCACCTTTCTGTAATAAAACCTGAATGCAATCTAAATAGATTTATACCATCTGTCTCTTGAAATGAAATGGATATGAACTCATATTTTCTAGGTTGCTTCTACTATTGACTACTTTCCCTTATACTTCTAAAGCTGAACACAGTGTGAAAGTATTAGAACCAATACAATATTTATTTCTATCCTTTGAGACTGCCTAGCAACACCCATCAATATCAAACCTTCCCTTAGTACCAACCATCATACAAAAATTGAAATTACAGCACTCCTGATGCAAGTATTTATAGCAAACCTCATGAGAAAACTGCTAGCTGGACTAATCCTTACCCTGACATTTTGGAACATGGGATTAGAAGCCTCTCCAGCTGCTTTCTTGTGAGACACAGCGTCAGTCAGGTGGCAGGAAAAGGGGAAGTGTGTGCATCCACTGAAATCAGAGGCGGTACTTTCAGGCTGATATCACATTTTAAGAATATGCCAGGTACTTTCAGTGCAGAGTTCTGCCATTCCCTCAGTGCACTCATCCTCAGCACCCAGAAATCTCACAGGAGAAATGGTGACTAATGGAGCACACAGCAGAGCTTCAGAAATCTGCACTGTAAATCAGAGCTATAATGAACAGTCACTGCTATTGGAATCCATAGCTGGGGCCATTTGCAAGGAAGTAAAGCCAGATGGGGATGCTTAATTTACTTTCACTTAGCTTTGGTGTTCTCTGCATAATTCTTGCACAAATCCCCTCAACACTCCCAGAATATTTTGCATAGGCAAGGGCACGCTGGCATGCAACACATTAATCTTCATATACCAATAGACACAATGCGTGCCAATAGACACAGCAACCCATAACGATAGAGCTTATAATTTCTCAGCTCCTCATTTATTTTCAGCAACGGAATAAGTCAAAAGTACTGCTGAAAAGAGTTTGCGTTGTTCAAATTACACTGTAAGCATTTTCCTTCCCCCCAGTTTTACTGTAAAGGCCAAAAGATGTGGAAAAGAAAATAATTTCTGCCACTCAAAATGCCCAGAGCCTGGATAGAGGCATGAGGAGTGGCAAATAAATCAGGAGTATAGGCACAGCCACTCTCAAATACCCCCACAACGTTTTATTGTAGAAGTTTAGGTCTCAACTTTTCTATCAGCTTTCAGTGTGCTACTTGAGGAAATTACTGCTGTGCCTAAACTGCAGAAAGGCATTTTCTATATGTCTGTGGACTGCTGCATGGGAATACATCTATTTTATATATATATATAATACAGATCAACTCAGAAGTCTTAGCAACATTAAACAAGATATTCCACTGCAAATATCTAATGCTAATAGAAAGTTCACCCTGTTACATTTAAGAACAGATGTTTTGAAAGTAAAGAATTTTAGATAGCCTCACACTCTAAAGCAGAAAAAAGCTGAGTTATAAATCAGCACTTACTTTTATATCTTCTAATAAAGTCAAAGTCGTTTTAAAAATACTGTTTTAAGAAGTTAAATTTGATGCTGAGCATTTTTCTTTCCTTTCTATGTGCAATTTCAGATGTCAGCATTTATACACAGGATACAACATTAGACATTAACATATAGCAGGGTTATAATTAGTCTTTGCTGATGTCAGCTGAAGACCATCCACACATTTCTATGCAAGGCTGCTTTCCAGCTAGAAAACTTTGATATAGATCATATATTAATCATTTTTTTCTCTAAACTTTATCCCATATCACTGACTTAAAAGTAAATAGTCCCCTAAAACAAGATAGTATGCACATTGTTAATACTTTTTGCTCAGAAGATCAGCCACGTGTAAAATAGGTGTATGTTCATGTAATTGGCTACAGTATTTTGCTCCATGGTTAAATGCATGATTTCCTCTAATAGAATGCCAGTGTGGTCTACATCACATTTTCTACTTCATAAAGATCAAATGAGCTGTGACCACAGGCTCCCCAACTTAATGGAAAGTTCACTTGGTGACTTCCGAGTTTAAATTGTCCCTCTCTACTGTGAATCAATAGATTTGAAACACATTAATGGATCTCTTCCCCAAAAGCTTTAATCCCAGGAGACTTAGAAAGTAGATCTAACTCAGATTTATCACTCTTGCAGCACACCAAGCCCAAGGTCCTCCATCTTTATAATACAACAACAGAGCTGAATTCATGGAGACACCTCCTTGATGCAAACCACACACCTGCCCAGGTACTCAGGTACCAGCAGCTTTCAATATTTCCTTTCTAAAACGTTGGAAGCAGTCTTTAAAAAGCTATGAACTTTTTCTAAACAGTCTTTTACTGCTCAAAATTTATCTGCTCCCAACAAGTACACAAATATCTGCATGATACAGTAAATTCAATTCCACGTACATAAAGAAAGATGCAGAACACCCACAAGCAGCTCTAGCTGAGGATTTCTACATCTTTGCAGCCAAAGAACTGTCATTATATTAAATTTTACAAAGGCCTGATTTTTATTTGTTTATTGGTTGTTTTATTGTATTTTTAGATGGCTACCTCAATCTACAATAAAATGAGACTAAATAAAATCAAGGACCTGCGTACCTAAAGAATCCCACTATGCTTACCAAGACTTGAAACATTCTATATGGAGATGTAAGTATTAATCAGCACTTTTCATAGTTTCAGAAACCTTTAAACCTTGATCACAGGCTAGGAACATCAGAACATAAATCTAGAGGCTGTGCCTGAGTCAGCAAAATAAGGAAAGAGGGTGTGTGGTGGGACTGACATGAACAGACTGATTCTCAAGGCACCTCAAAAACACTGAAGCAGGAATTAATGAATACATTGAAATATATTTTTCCAGCTGATAAGTTAAGATTGGGACGTTAAATTAAAGAAGTTACAAGAATCAAGATAAAGGTTCTATACACACATAGGTTCCCTTACAAGCAGCAGGTGCTTGGAAACTTTTGATGGTCATCTCCAGAGACTTTTTGTCACAATCACTGGGACAAAGTGGGAGCAAGAAAGAAGAGAATTAAAACAGTAAGAACCCAGAGTGAATGTCACCTGAGGTCAAGGCTGGTAGGTTTGTGTTCTGAGGAAGGGGAAGAACACTTAGTGCTCTTTTGGAGCAAGCTGAAACTTTTAAGACATTAATTGGCTCCAAAAGAGAGTCAAGCAATTCCTAAAAAGGGAATATGGTACCTAGGCCCTCTTATAAAAGAGAATAAATTTATGAGAAATCAGCTTTTTCAAAGCACAGCACCTAAAATGGGAACTGAAAGCACCAGCCTAAGTGCAAAATGAGAACCACAGAAAAATCAATGATTCCAATTTGTAAAGAAAGCACAAATCAAATACTGTTAATATGATATATAAGCACAATATAAACTATTTGTACTACACACATTAAGGATAAATTGCTTGAATAAATTCTATTTTTATGATAAAATACTGCAAACAACATGCTGACATGTCAGGAAAGTGAAAATAACAACACTGACGTTATTAGTACTATATGCTATTTCCTAGTGATTTCCCAGGATCATCTATTTTCACTTCAAGCAGCTGTTTAAATCCCTTTTTTGCCTCACCAAACCCAGTTTTGTTTTACATTCATTATATAACTCGTGCAGTCTATTACTTATACTATTACTATAATCCTCACTTCATTGCAAACAAGTAAAAGAGACAATGCTTTTCCATTCTGAATTTCAGGAGGTGTTGATGGTTTCAGCAGGCGACTGAGGTTTGGGAATGAAAATAGTGCTGGTTGCTGATTTTTTCTTCCCTCACAAAGTGAGCAGAAACAACCTTTTGAGAGAACAAAAGAACAATCCCTGACGTGGCCAAAAAGAGGAATATGCGGCCACACCGGGAAAAGCCAAATCCAGCTGCAAGGATGAGAGAACAGAGACCTTGTGAAGGGTCCTCCTATTGCCAGAAGAATCCAACCTGCTACCAGCCCTGCTTCCCAGCCTGGGCTTTCACACACTGCAGATCATCACCTGCACTGACAGACTGATCAACTCAAGCCCCTCTGCCTTCTTTCAGGCCCTTTTTAAAATCAGGCTGCAGAAAAAATCCTAAGCATTATTTTGTAATAAAAGTCCAGAGTAATATAAAAAGAGGTTTGGGGGTTTTGCCTCTGTCCAACAGATGAAAGACAATTTAATAGCTCTGGAGAGCACATATAGAATGAACTGTAACTGACAGCATAAACATCTCCATCATGGAAACTATCATTGCAAAAGTATCTTTCTCACCATCTCAAAATAGTAAATAGATGGCCATGGGTTTGCTAAAAGATACACTTTTATTCACCCAGGGACAGTTTCTTCCCAAAGGGTCTGAAAAGTAAGAACACCGTGGAAAACAGAAGGAAGAAGCTTGAGCAGCTGCTGTCCATAGAAGTTTTCGACTAGAAGATGAATAGAAATAAAAGGTTGTGATTGCTCCTAAAGGAACTTGTTCCTTCCAAGATTAATCACTATGAGGGCTACATTTTTAATATGACTCTACCTATATAAACTTATTTCAGGTTGGTAATTCTTCTTATCAAATATGCCTCATTTACTCAAATACTTTGTTTTATTTTGTGGAATCATTAAAAATGCACCACAAATTGAAAAGTAAACAATCCAGCTGCCACTGAAACACAGGTTAGAGATTTATTCTTAATATACCCTGGAAATAACCAGGGTAAATACTCGTACAATAAAACTGACTCACACTACTTTCAACACTATCACTTTTACTGCTTGTTCTACAACTTTCAGGTAGTAAAATGGGCTCAGCAGCTCAAGCCTGCCTACTAAAATAAATACACTGGTCCGTGTGTGTATTTGCAACTCCTTCCAGGACAAACAGAGCTGCAGAATAATTGGGGCCAGAAGGACAGGCCTCTGGAGGTCAATGAGCTCCAACCGGAGCTCTTGCTCAAACTGGACCTACTTTCAAAATGAGATAAGTTTTCTCATGGCCCTGTCTAGTCACACTTTCAATACCTTCAAGTATGGAAAGCCCCCAGTTTCTCCGGAATCGCTGTCAAGAGGTTCCTGCTCCTCCCCTCTCCCATTTCCAAGAAGCGTTTCCCCGGTGCTGCCTGCAACCACTGCTTGTTGTTCCTTAATGTGCCCCCCTGAGAGGACCCTCCCTCCCCCTGCCTCCCCTCCAGCCCCTTCAGAAGTGTCTGACAGCAGTGCCCAACTCCATCTGCTGGGACACGAGCTGCTCCAGCCTCCACTCCAACCCCTCCCGGCTCCGGGAGGCCCAGGGGGACATCATGTTCCAGACAGTGCTCCTAGAAGGCCCAAAAAGGGCAAGAGCAATCGTTTAGCCTTCCTTAAGTCCCACAAAAGAATCATTATCCAAGTGTTAATGCCAGGACACTGGGAGCAGGTGGAGATAAGATTTCAATGGAGCACATGAGGATCTCCTCTATGGAAGATCCTGAAGAGTAATCCTACTACTAACAGTAACACCCATGTGCTCCTGACTCAAGAGCAAGCGTGAAAACCAAGGAAAACTGTCACTCTTAGTTGTTAAATATCTTCATTAGACCAGAATGAGGATAATTACTGCTCATGAAATTCACAGTTTGAAAAATCCTCATCCCTTTTCTCTCCTGTTGATGCAGCACACACCAAAGGGCTCACTCACACTGGGGGCATTTCTGCACACAGCAAGGGAGGGGGGGAAGGCAAAATTCATCCAAGTATAATAGAATGCTTGCCTCAAACCACTTGCAATCACTTTAGATGTCCCAGAACCACAGAAAACTGTTATTAAGCTTTCTCTTGTTTGTTTATTACTAAAATATATTTGGAATACAGAACCACTGTACAGGTACTGCCTCGGTCGTGGTTCACCTGCTGCAGATTTGCTGAAAAGAAGCACTGGCAGACCCTTCTCATTGAGTCCATTATCGGGCAGCTCCCCTCCCGTCGGCCCCCTGCATCAGAACACCTTCAATGGCCCCGTTTTAATTACCAGGCCTGCCTGGGGAGGGTGGGTGGCTAAAGGACAAAGCAGCGGCCGTGAAGGACATTTCTAATCTTATCAGAGGTTCCTTCGGAGAAAGAAATACAACTTGTATCCCCACCCCAGCCATTAGTCAGATATAAACAGCCCTTTGACTTGACGTGGTTATAAGCCGTGTTATCGCCGTCCCCGCTCCCGCTCGGTGCCGTTTATCGGGAGATGGATGAGGGCCCAGCAACAATTCCACTTAATGGGGTTACACATATTTCCCAGCAGAGTGTGCGTGGCACGGGGATCCACTCTCGGGCAGGGAATGATTCACTGCCCTCGCCTCGCGCAGGAGAAAAGGCTTTGAACGGGAAGGTTTTTAACAAATAAGTCTAATTCTCCTTGTACAACTCATCCTCTTCTAAGGACCCACGGCAGCAAAGCTTTTTCATTTCTTCCCCTTTTTTTGCCCGGTATTTTCAAATAAATAAATGCAACAGACCATAGTTTCCAATTATAATCCAGTAGTGAAGTTTTTCATTCAAGCTGCATTTTGACGGTAAGGGTTTCCCTATTCTAGTCCTCCTGGTTTTAAGTTTTAGAAAATATTTTAAAAAAAAATATAAAAACTACTTCACAGTAATTTTACAGATCCTTCTAATTTATTATTCCAAATTATTATCATCTACAATTTTTAGTAATAACTGTAATATATACCACAAACTTAAGAATTTAAATTTTCCATGTATATTTCTAAGACTTGTATATTTGCATTTTAACCATTTTAACTGAATCTTATGCTGCATAAAACTAAAGTTTTCAAAAACTTAAGTTTCTGTATTTTTATGTTTAAGCTATTACCTTTTCGCACTAAAATATCAACAACACACATGTAATTATTTTTCCAAATTGTAGCTTACAGATTTCCATGTTTGAACTATCTACAACTGCTCAAGACTTCCTCCATTTCCACAGCATTAATAAAGGGGCAAGAGTCTAGAAAGTCACATAATTTACAATTGTTAAATCATCATGAGTTTCAAAGTAACTGAGTTACCTCGAATCTACTGGTTACTTGCAAAGAATCAATAAATGGAATTTTAGCAGAAGAAACCTACACTAATAAAATACACAGAAATTGTATTTCAGTTACCATATCCTCCATGTTCCTTTTAGTGTTTCATTGCAAACTACTTCTAAAACTAAAAAATTAAAAATAAAGATACCAGAATGTTGTTTTTTCCCCTGTCCTTCCCCCTCAACTTCAGTTCTCTCTCAGGTAAGCTAGAGATTCCAATCTCCTGCCTCACTTGCTTATACCAGATCCATCTTACTTCCCTTACTTTGACTGCAGAATCACTCATCCCCAGAGGGCTGTGCTCAGAACCCAACCCAGTCCCCTCCAGTCTGCCCACACTGGTTTGTGCCTGAGAACTCCAGAGGAGGAGAGGATCTATAAATTCAATTATCCCAATGGATATAGGGGGCAACTACAGACTCCCACAAATCCTCTGCAGGCTCTTGGGGATTTATGAAGGGACCCTCCATGTCCCTTGGATGCTCGCTGTGCCTTTCCAACAGCCTTGTCCTCTGCACTCTACTGTCCCATTACAAGCAATTAAACCTGAGATTTAACATAATGACACAGACAGTGAAAGGGAGCCAGCTGACTCCCAATATTCTTGGAAAATTCCAGCTGAAAATTCCAGCTGCAACCACCAGCACATAACACTCTCCGAGTGCACAGGGCGGCACTGTTAAAGGAGTGCTCTGCTGCTAGAAAGCAAAATCAAAATCTCTATCAAAACAAATATTGTACATTACCCTGGCAAAGGTAAAAGTCCAACTGGGACAAGAGAGACCAACAAGAGCAGTAACAAAATGGAAGTGAGCTGGTGGATGCAGGCAGGATCTACAGGCAGCTCTTTGGAGAGAGGGAGGTTTCTGAGCTGACATTAACTGAGATGAAAAGGAGTCACATTCATGCTTTTACAGCAGTCTTTCCTGTCTCCAGGTGTTACTTTGCACTGCAAAAAGGCTGGGATCTATGTCTGAACATAAATGTCTGGTGCCACTCCCGACACGGGGACACCCAGCCTGGGCTCCATCTGCTCCTTCGGCACCACAACCTGGAACTCCAAGGTCAGACCTAGCAGATCCCATTAAAGATGATGCAAAATGGAAACCATTTGAAGTGTGAAGCCATGTGAACAATTATTTCCAGCTGTTCTTTTTATTTCTCTATTTCTATTTGCACAGATTCCACTTATTTCAATTATTAACTCTGCTGATATTTTAGCTATTAAGCAGCAAGCAGCTATCAGCAAGTTTGCTTGCCCCTTTTCCCTGTCAAGTCATTCTTTTGCACAGAAATTTGAGTAATGTGTTACTGAAATAAATAAAACCAAGACACTGCTAAGTTATTTATCAGCATTCTACCAGTGCCTTTTCCATACCATTTAAAAAAATACATTTTGCTAACTATGAAAGGTTGAAGACAGAGGCTTAGGAGGTACGATTTGTACCTTGGCACATAATGACTATTATGTTCCTTACACAAAGCTCATCATTACCTCCTGCTTTTTTCATGACAGGACAACAGTGGCATCCTAATTACCTTTTGAATAAAGCACTTCCCTCCATCAAAAGTCCACACATTCCTACCTGAGGACTCAATAAAAAGCAAAAATAGACATAATAAATAAATAAAAAGAAGCTAGCAAACTCTAATATATATAGTCAACTATATTTACAATGTGTAAATCTGCTTTTTAAAAAAAACTTGTGAAATTCAACCCCCTGTTCTAATTCCAGAACTTTATCTCTAAAAGTATAATACTCAAGAAGTGAAAAATACTATCTAAAATGTTCCATGCATTTGCTTTCCATGCAATTGTCCATTTGCAATCTGCAACTGCTTTGTGTTTGAACTAAAGATTCAAAACATATTTTTTGCTGGTTTTAGTCCACGAATTATAACCAAACCTGAAAAATCTAGTTGTGTTTAGTGAGCAAATGATGAGCTCATTTTTCAAACTTTAGGTCAGGAGCAACTTCACTTACTGTACCCTGGAAAGACTCCCAGCACATCTTATAAAACGCAGTTATGCAAAAGATAATAGGAATCCACCGTAGTTTGACTCTTAACCATAACACTATTTGCTTTTTTAAGGGGAGGGAAAGAAAACCCCAACAAAATGCCCAACAGAATACAAAATTCAAGCAAAGTTAAAGAGGTGTCAGATGAAATATTGTTATATGCATGCAGCACATAATCATTTGGTTTTATTTTGAAGATATTTAATAAGAAAACTCAAAACGAGGCTGTTGGTTCCTCTTGATGCAAATAAAATCAAGGCAGCTGATTTTATGTCACAGTCTGTTTCTGAAATGTTAAGCCATCCAATCTAAACAAACAAACAAAAAAAAAAAAACCACACCCAACCAAAACCCCAGCCCTTAATAGAGATAAAACTGTTACTGAACACACCAAATAATGGTGAAAAGTGAAGCTGCAATTGCCTAGTGCACCTGGAATTGTGATCCACGTGAATCCATATGCATTATGATCCATTATCAATTTCAGCACTTAGTACAGAATGCTTTGTCATTGCCTAATACTGGGACTAGAACTAAATGATAATTTCCCCTTGTTACAAACAAACTTTCCTTCCCAAAGAGTATTTTATAGTTCAGATCCACAAAAATACTTATTTTTGACATTTTTCTTTTCTGATCATAAATTAAGTAGCAAAGTTAATTACACTTAAATAATTTTCAGTAAATCTAAGTAAGTTACCAAACTCTCATTGCTGGTGGCACTAAAAATAGCAAAGAGATGTTTTTGACAATGAGTAGACGAGACAAATTTTCCATGTCATTGTCATATAAATGATAAAGTAGGCTGCTAAGAAACCCCTCAGCACAGACTCTCTGGATCTGGGGACTATTTTGTACTTCTCTGCATAACTCAGGCACTGCTGAACTCACTGAACATACTACAATAGAGATGTCCCAGAGCATGCCAGCAAATCCACAAGGGTACTTTAAGCAGCACTCAAAGAACATGCCTTTTAAACTTCTAAATAAAGATATTCAGAAACTCATGTAATTGCCTGGAATCTCTGGAGTCAGTTCAGACAACAAACTCTGTCAGAGGATTTCCTCCCAGGGAAGGGTCACCTTAAAGACTAACAGGGGAAGACAGCAAGTCCATTAGATCAAGTGACCAAATCCACCAGCAGCTTGACATTCAGATACAAGGCAGGATGGGTGTCAGGAAATTAAGGAGCCGTTAACTGGGCCAAGACTAGCACCCAAAAGGAGTAAAGAAGTGCAATAGAATGAGTTTCAATCTATTAGTGACAGCCCTGGAATGGCTTGTAACACCAAGTGAAAGAGGATAGATGGAGCAAAGAAAACACAAGCTCAAGTCACCCGTCCAGTGAGTCAGTGAGAAAAGCAAGCCCTGTAATGCCTGTAAGCCTCAGGAGACAAGTTCATTAGGATTCTAACCCACAAAACGAGAGGCTGAACATTGCAATGCTTGTTTCTTGCTGAAACATTCAGTTCTTGCAACAGTAAGTACACATGTAAGGGGCAAAGTCACACGCATTGCAGTGACAACTTGCTTATCCCAAGAGCATTGTGCATGACACCTCTCCCCCAGCCCCATGAAATATCAAATCCTCTCGGTAGCTTCCAAACAACAAGGAGTGCAATGCTGGCAGCACTTGGAAGAACAAGGCAGGAAAACTTCTGGCTTACATGACAGGGCATCTCTTTAAAGCACCACAATAAGACCATAAAGGGACATTAGAGACAGGCATTTAACTGAAACTCAGGGTAATATCCTCCACTGGGAGTATTAGCACTTAATTGGGAACAAACTAAGTGACTGACTTAATTCTGATATATTGCACCATCTGTAGAGTCCAGGTTATAATTGATAGGCCAGCTGGATGTGAAACCAGGTGCAGCATGTGAAATACTGTACTGAGTTTCTCACTCATTATTACTTTGCTAAACTGTTAAAGTTTAAATTGTCCTTTCCATTAAATGGGCATTGTTTCGTACTTATTCCTTGTTAATTAACATGTTATGAAATAGGTCCTGGCTTTCAGTACATGACAAGACTATTACTCTGAAAATCTCCTTGTTTTCTCTTTCCACTATAAAATTACCTTAACAATACACATGAAAGAGGTCATGGAGTTGCTCATGACCATGATCCTGTGCAAACACATGAGTAAGTTAAAGGAATTTCTCAATTCTTATCTGAGCTCTGACAAACTGTAAAACAATCTCTGGTTCACTTTTCAGCCTAGGCTATCCTCAATACAGAAGCAGTAAGGTGAAAATCAGTTTGTGACTAGTGAAGCCTATAGCACTTTCCTGAGGTAATTTGATCTGAGAAACAAAGTTGGCTTATTCTAAAATATGGGCAACCTTGCAAACCTCTTACATGTCTTTTGTTACACATTCCAGTAGTGGGTCAAGAGTGCCTGGACTTTGATATAGGTTTCCTCCTATTTAGTATAGCAAAATCCAAAGGGATTAACCTGAAAGTCCCAATGGCAACAGTAGATGTGACATAAGACACATTTTGAGCATCTTGCTTTCAATGGTATGAAACTATTCTCACCAAGGAATTTACCTTTTTAACCTAGCTATAAGGTGAAGAAAAATAATTTTAATATGACCTTACAAAAATCCCTACTGCCTTAGTACAAAATGAAAGCTATTGTGATAAACAGGCTATTGATGGATTTCATGACTTATATCTATTTCCATGAGTGTAAGAGGGGAAACAGTACAGTTAAATAGAGAAACTGTGGAATTCTGACTCACTGATCGTGAGTAGAAAAATCATCAATGGTTAATTGCAAGGAGATGTCTCCTCTGATGGTAAGGTAGGATCTAACAGGTCCACTCCCACTTTTATGTCGATTTCTGAACTCAGAACTGACAGTGTGTGCCCCAAGCCATGGCAGCCCCAAATGCAGCAATTTCCATCATTGCCTCATATTCCCCTTCAAACACACGACGTCAGGAGCTGCTCTCATGCCCTGAGCTGATGCTGCTAAAGCAAGCAGCATGACAGATGTTAATTAAAAGAAATAGATACAGCACAAGTGTGGAAACAACAAAATAACGATCTGCCGTGCAGCAAAAAAGCCAACAGCTCACTTTATGTGTTGATTTGTGCTCTTCCCTGAGACATGAGGAACTCGTCTGCGTTCCAGAACGGTATTGATACACTTCATTATGCTGTTTCTGTCACATAACCAAACATGTGTGGAAGTTATTTGGGCTCTGAAAGAGTGGAATTACATTTGAATTAATTTTTTTTAATTGTTTCTGCAGAAAAACAGAAACGCATCTAGAGAACAGTGGTTTTCAAAAGAAACTTGGGAGCAAGTTTATCCCATAAATGCTTCTCTGGTGTTTCAAACATTTTCTAGGGGAAACAAAAATAACTTGAAGCTTCTTATCACCTGAACCATACTGCAAAAGGTCACTGCAGATGGATCAGTGTCAGAGCAGCAGCCATTATTAAGCTCCAAATGGCCTGGATTCTTCCATTTTTCAGCAGTGAAATTTTGTCCAACGTTGATTAAATCTATTACACAAGTCACTGCTTCACGTCCTGCACACACCAGGAAATCTCAGCACATCAACACAAGCACAGAAATACCAGGTCAGTAGGATCTACACTTAAACTTTAAATACACACTGTGATTTAACAATTGTTGTCTCACGGAGCAAGAGGACCCCAGAAAATCACCACAAACAGTTAACAACCCTTTCTCTTTGACTCTTATGGATTCCGTGCAGCTCCCCACAAGGGAGCTAATCAATGAACAGGAGCCACGCTGGGAAGGGGCCATGGTGCTGAATGTTGCACTGTTACATCACGGAGCACATCCAAACCCAATCCCAGGGAAAAGGCTCCAGGAGCACGCGCACTTCCTGGGTTTGTGACTGACGTATTGATCTCGCAATAAACACCACGAGCAGCACGTCCCATGGCCAACATTTAGCTGCAAGGAAGGCAGCCTACCAGGTCAATAAATATTTAAACACACCTAAGCAGAAACAGAGGACAAAAATGAGATTATTTAGAAATGCAACTTGTGTTATTTCTAATTTTTATCAAGTGTGTTGTCACAATGCAGGACAGCATCTCTCCGGGCTGCTTGGAATGTAAGGCACACAGCAGCATAAACGGAGATAACCTGAAATTAAAATCATAAACCAATTGATAAGCAGGGATATGGTTGGAAAGATGAAAGATAACAAAGCACCATATGCAAATCCAGTTCTTACTCTAATGTAACATAATATATATACACGTTTTAATTGCTTACTTCGGTAAAAGCACAACAAGGCAAGGAAAAAAACCACATCAGACAGAATTTACTCTTGTTCTTACATTTTCAGACTTAATTACGAATATTTTTGGGCACACATATAACATTTGCGACAAAATTTCAATATCAAAATATGTTATGATGAATCTTTATGAAGATGAAAACAAAACTCTTTATACTTTAAAAATGCACCTGATATGAATACAAATGTATGATTTGTTCCAACCAACCTTGCCTTATTACAAAGTAATAATTAGGAAAGATTATGACACAAAGTGGAAGGAGGGGGCTGACTTTTAGCCAGAGGGAACACAGAAATAAATCGAGGAATTCTAAAAGTTGAAGCAACAGCAGGCTGCAATTTTGGCTACCATTAAGCACATTATACTACTCACTGCAATTTCTGTTAGCAATAGATTTAAAAACAGGTGGTTTCATACTAAAAATTGCACAGTAATGTCCACCTTTATTTACACTTAAAGCTGTGTCAGTAGCTCAGTATTCTGTCATGATATTCCTTTCCTGTCTCACCAGTTTCAAATATTAATAATTTGTGGTAAAAGAAAAATAATTTTTAATATCTCTAAAGATAAAAAAAAAGTCCACAAACCACTTCTCCAAACCCATTAAAAAACCCCACATTACCCTTACTGACCAGCTTCTTACCACAGTGATTTTGCATATAACTCTAATACTGAAATTAGGGCACATACAACCACTCCCACAGCCAAAGTTCTTTGATTGGGATAGTCAAGAAGAAATCCTAAGGAAAACTTCTTGTTTCTGGAAGCATTTGCCTCACTGATTCTGTTTTGTATCTCGGTGCTGGTTTGTATCTTTAGGTATATTAGGACAGGTATTTACAGCAAAACGCTGAGGGACATCAGATCAAAGGGACAGTGACAAGGCTACACAGAGTTTTCCAAAACTGGATCCCAGGAGAAGCTCAGTAGCTTTGATTGCCCAATGCCCCAAGGAGAACCGAAAGATCTGATTTCAATCTCAGCTTCTTTTCCACAGAGCCAACACATCTCCAGCAAGCTGAACACCAGTGCCCTGATTCTGAGAGACAAAAGAGCTCCAGTAATGCACAAAACTCAGCAAGCCTGAATCTCTGAGACAGCAGTTCATTCCACACCCCAGCTCCGTGACACAGCTCCATTTCCTCCTCCTGCCTGAAGGCACTTGCAGGACATCACATTTCGGCAGGGTTGCAGATCACATCTGTTTCCTCCTGCTTGCACAGGAGCACAAATGCAGCCCAGTCCAGCACTGCATGGGTGCTTCAGCACCTCTCAGAAAAACCAGGTTCAAGAAACACACTGCTAACCCCAGTCCCTGGCCAGTCTGTCCCCAGCAGCCCCAGAGCACTGCAAACAGCTCGTCTTTGCTGCACAGCTCTGCACAGAGCCCCTGATTTACAGCCCAAGTCAAGGCAGCAGCCTCAGCTTCTCTACCTGCTTTAATAAAAGACCTTTTTTTTTTTAAAAAAAAAAAACAAAACAGATCAACATCAAGCAAACAAGATATGGAAGGTTCATTTTTCAATTCTGATCAAACTGGGGAACTACTTGTTGGTGCCTGTTTGGGACTAAGGGAGGGATAGATAGGGGATCAAAGAGAAAAGGGACAGAACAGCAGAGGGGAAAAAGAAAATGAAAGACAGTTTGGGGGGGAAGGTGAAGAATAGGACAAAACAGTACAGAACAGGCCCGTTTGAGTAACATTTTTTATTTTAAGAGCCCCTTGGCTATGCCTTGGCTCAGCTTTATCTGCAGGATATATCATTTCTCACAAATTTTCCTGCAGTAGCCTTTTGATGAGGTGGCACAGTAATAAATGGGGAGATAATTTGATGTGTTGAACTTTTATTGCTAGCGAGGAATAAAAGGATTTTCAGCTCCCTGGCTGAGTCTGCAGTACTGACAGCTGGAGCGGGGAGGGAGAGCTCCCCCAGATTAAACCACAAAAGGAGAATAGGTATGGATTTCTCATAAAAATAACTTCAGTGATAAAACACAGCAGCACTGAGCACCTGTAAGAATTAAACCGTGATTACCAACTGAGTTTATGAAGTTGGCCTGTCATTCTCAAACAAATGAAAGAGTGGGGACATGCACACATCTGCTGTTCTCCCAAGTACTGGGAATTCCCTGGAGCTCTCTGCATCACTGGAAGATGTGAGTGCTCAGCAGGGAGCCCTCAGGGTGCCGCCCACATGCCCCAAACCTCTGCTCACTGCAGGGATCACTCCCCACCCCACTGTGTGTGAAGGCTGACCCAGCTCTCTTACACCGATTGTCTTCACATGCTTATGAAAGTAACAGAAGAGAACCCAAACAATAATGGATTTGAGAGATTCTAGGGAGAAAAAAAATGAAAAAAAACCCCCAAACAACCGTTTGGTTTTACTGTTCATTGTTACTGAGTGTCAGTGCCTGGGTCCAGCGCTGGGGCTGAGGAGCTCTGGGAGAGCAGGGGATGCTCCAGGCTGGGCACGGCCTGTCCTGGACACCCACCCTGGGCACCCTGAGCCTCAGCCTGGCTGGCAGGGCCACGGGGGAACATCTGTGCCAGAGGGCAAAGCCCAGCAGGGCGAGAGAAAGGGAGAGGAGGGACTGGGGACCAGCCGAGGAGCCCCAGGGCAGAGCCCCACAGTGCAGCCGGTCAGACCCACGCCAGGGAGTGGCTCCTCAGGGAATGCCAAACTTTCCTGGAACAGCTCACTTTGGGAAGTACAGCTGCTTTACCCGGGCTCCAGCCTGCTTTATATCCCACCACCTAAGGCACACGTTCTAATTAACAATGACAAAATGATATATGATGTATGCAAGACACCTAAGGATGGCTTATGATTTACATAACATTTACATCCTTCAAATTCACACAGCTGGTTCTCAGTACTGTAGTCTGTCTTAACATATCTGCCTGTGTGGTTACAACACACACAATCAATTCTGAATGTTGATTTGAATTACTGAATGGTAATTGAAAAGCAGCTCATTGACACTGAGAAGGCAAACAAACTGTTAATGTTAATTCTTCCAAGTACATCTCACCAAGGATACTGGCACGAGGGAATATATATATATATATGTATTCCCACATAATAGAAAATCTATGAACACAGACATAGTTTAAAACAGAATAAAGAACTCTTTTGAATAATAAATAACAAATATCATGTACATGTTAAGGAAAATTAGTTAAGCCTTAGGAAGCTCACTTTTTCCCCTTTCAAAAGAAAAAAAAAAAAAAAAAAGGCTGTAATTCACCCTTCACATGTGGTTTAGAAAACATATTTAATGACCTCCCCCATTCCCCACGACATTCAAATTGCCAGTTAAAGGCACAAGAACAACAACTATTTTGAAGTATACTGAAGAGCTTTTCAATATATTTGGGGTTTAAGATATACTAATGCTGTAAATTATTATATAATTATTTTTCAAATTTAAAATTAAGTAGGCTTAACTACTTAATCTCTTGTGCTATGTCCTGAAATTCCAATGCCTTCTCTTTGAGCATATTTCTCCTCAAATTCCCCCCCGGAGGACAGGCAGATACAAGGCAGCCCCAGCAGAGAGCGCAATTGCAGTTTCAATGAGCAGGGTTTGCACACCCCGCAGGGTCACACCGAGCTCAGTACAGGGGGGTCATGCAGGAAAAAAAAACCCCACACAGAACAGAACAAAACAAAACAAACCCACTATTTTTCCTACTCCTTATCACTATTTTTAATCGACCAAACAACTTGATAAACACAACTTTCCCGAACAGTAACTCCGTTACTGTGCGTGAAGTCCAACAGCACACAGAAAAATCACCTTAAGCTCAGCACAGACTCCGAACCTGTGTGCTCATGTGCTGCACACCCTGGGCAGAGCGGATTTCTGCCCGGATAGCTCCGGAGCAGCGGGGCTGTTTAACCCCAAAGCTGCAGCTCAGGGCTGGCAGGGGGCCGAGCTGTCCCCCCAAGCAAAGCAAACACACTGGGTCACTGAGCAGAGCATTGGACTGCAGGCCAGCACTCCTGGCTCCTCAAATCCACCTGCCAGCATCTTCCCAAAGCTTGCTGCGACCTTCAGCATCCTTCCACAAGTACCCACAGCCACACCCCGCAACCCATCGGCTCTGCAACAAATGCATCTCCCTGGGGCACGGCTCCACCTGCACTGCAACACCAGGGCTGTGGCTGTGCTGCCCCATGCTCCACTGAAACCTCAGCCAGAACCTACAACTAAAGCCTTCTCTGGCCGAGGAACATTTTAAGGCTCACAGACACAAACAGAGGAAAGCAAGAGGAAATCGGCACAAGAAGCACTTTAGAGACTTTTTTTTTCTGAAGAACAGAGGAGATATTAATGCTATTGGGTGACTTAATGTGTCTTTTCACTTTCTCCTAGTTTGCTAAGGATAATTAGAAGTTAAGTCAGCTCTGGATTTCTTTCACATGAAGACCCCAGGCAAGTCAATAGGTTCAAGATCAAGAAAATCCCAAACACTTAAAAACTACAGTTGTCACTAGCTGCAAAGTTTTACCTTCAGCCCTGTGCCTGTTAGCCCTCCTTCCCCAGCCCTGGGGCTTTTGGTCAGGCACGGTGTGTCCACTGGTTTCACCTTCAAACACTCTGCTCCTCCGTGCCCATAGGAAAAGCACTCAGTGTGTCACCGAGCTGTGACAAGCCCCGAGGAGCCCCGTGCAGCTGGTGACACAGCACAGTTGCAAAGCAATCACGTTTGCAACACGCTCTCTTCTACAACCTCCAGAAAATTTTAACTGATTTCACTGGAAAAAGGCAAAGGAAGGAGGGTGGAGGCAGCCAGCAAAAAGGATCCCACCTGCGGCACAGGATGGAGATTCGTCTTCAGAAAGACTCAGAACCCCTCGGTTGGAGAAGCTGAACCTTTTCCTCTGATTAGAACTTCCTGCCAAGGAGGAGATCACTAGCACTCCTGTAACATTACATCTCTGATTTGAATCTCATGCTTTCATATGTTTTAAATGCTTTGGCTATTGGGCAATTGAGGAACTGTAAAATGCATCAGTCACAGGTGACTTTGCTGGATGGAAATGGTGCCAGTAAATGTCAGAGGGCAGCATGAAGACCTCAAAAGTCAGCAGAGGTCTGAACAAGATGCTAAGATAAAAGAATGAATGCATTATGACAAATAATAATATACTTTACTTCTCAATTTCTTAAAACTATCATTCCTCCTCCAGTACTAAGAAAGGCTCTGTTTTCTTTGAATTGCAGGTTCCAAGCTACCTGGGTAGAAATCTAGCTAGAGAATCTACACACTGGGCCTGTTTTTAGTAGATACTCTGAAGGAGATGTTTCCTGAGACATATATTCTATAGTAAAAACATGTTCTGGTTAGTTACGGATGCTTAAGGCTCCAGAGGAGCATTTACTCCACGTGAATTTCAGTGGCCACTTAATTTTTCTCTAGGAATATTCTAATGACGAAAACTACATAGGGCCACAAAAAAAAAAAAATCAGCTTTCAGATTATTATTCCTACAAATCAATTATCAAAATTCTATTAATTTATTCCATTAGCTTAGACACTATTATACTACATTCTAATTCTCTCTTTTAGGACAGCACATGATTTTATTAGTGTATTCTATCAGTTTTGGAGGTTGAAGGCTTCCGGGTGGAATTTTTTCTCCTCTATCTAATAAAGGTTATTAAGAATTTAAATAAGATTTGAAAGTGAGAATAATTTCGACACCAAAATAATGGCTATACATATCTCACAACAGTAGTTCATTAGTGGGCTGATACTGAGTCAACTAGATTAAAGCTTCTCACTCATTTTGCTAAATAGCTTTCCACACAGCTCCTGAAATCCCAAACCAAAAATTTCAGCCCCCGTTCAACTGCAGGATTCACAGGAAGGGTGAAGTATAAAACTCTACTTTGCCCAGTATCTTGGTGGTTACAGACAGCAGCTGTAGCCAGAAATAAAATGGAAGCAGAAAATCTGCAAACAGGCCTTACTGTTCTTTAAAAATTCTAATTAATTAGACCAAATATGCCTATTGACTTTAGCACCTGCACTGGCACTGCCAAGGCTCTGCAGCCCGTTCCACAGCAGCAATCACACAGATGATGGACCAGCCTCCCTCCCTCTCAGACCAGGGCTTATGTCCACCCCTGAGGACTGTATTATGCCATCCTCACATTACCAAAACCAGTGAGCATGCAAAATTGATTATATGCATGCCACAGAAACCTAAAATGCTTAATTTATGCAAGCACACTCCGCCACATTCATGACAGTGATAAGACTTGAAACTACGGTGACATCATCTTGAAGAATTGCCCCATGCTTCAACTAAATATTTGTTCCTGTTTTATTAATTTTCTAAACTAATATACAATAAAAATATGCAGTGGCCCATTTAACCAATTTACATACTGAAATTATGGCCAGCAGCCAATTTGAAGTGAGCTGATTCTGCTGAAGAGGTATCTGGGGTCCTTTAGATTCTCTACCTGGTGACCCTTGGAGTGGTCTAATAAAATAATTTCATGGCATGTGAATCGCTGAGCAAGAAAAAAAATTGCTAAAAACTGATGACATTATCAATCTCTATGAAACTGCATCAATTTATTTTTTTAGAAACAGTATTTTAACTGTACAATACCACGTATCAAAGTTACAGTTAACAGCAGCTGGCACTTTCCTTTTTCATACACTGAAGAGAGGAGTCCCAAGGAATGTATAACAGGAGATAACCTCCCTGGAGGAAGGGAAAAGCCATTTCACGTTTGGCTCAGTTGTTTGCAGCGAGGTCAGCTCAGGCACGGTTCAGTGCTAATAAAAAAAGCCTCCATATGCCAGGCAAACAGAGGCTGGAGCTGGCTTTGAGGCAGCAGCGCAGCTCTGACCTGAGCCAAGGAGACTTTTGTCAGCGCTTAGCAGGTTTGCTCCCATCCCAGCTCGCACAGCTCCTGTGCTGTCGGATTGAGGTGGGAGCCATCCATCACCGAGCTCTCCTCCGGTATCTCCTCTGCCCTGGCACCGCTCGCCGCCTCTCCCGCTGCCCACGCGGACCTCGCACAGAACCCAGCGCTCGGCCAAGCGCGGATCCGAGCGGCAGCAAACGAAAAATCACCTCCAGCCAGCAGTGGCAGGGCTGGCACCCTCGGGAACGCAGCACCCACGGGCACAGCCCGGGGCTCCTCCCACTGTTCCTTTGGCAAAACGCAGCGGGCAGGGAGCGGGGGGTGGCTCGGCTGCTGCTGTGCCCCTTCCTCTGTGGGCACGGAACTGGCTCTGAGCACTCCAGGGAACAAGCCTGTGGCTCTCCCCCAAATTATTTGGAAAAGCAGGGCAAAAATGTCAGCTCTGAGCCAAAAGCGCTGTCAGCATCCGCACGGGATCTCCATGGGCCAAATCCTGCAGGTGTGTCCAGTTTGTACAGCCCCAGGCACTGTTACCAACAGCACAGAACGGGTTTGAAACACACCCTCAAGGCCAGCGGCTTCTGAACCTGCAGCTGATACTCTGGAGTACTGCCTTACCCAGTCATTACATTTATTCATTTAATTACACCTCCACACTGAGCGTGGTTTAAATGAAGAACGAGAAATTCTTTCGCATTTTAATTTTCAATTTAAAATCTACTCATTGTGAATGTCATTCAAGACACACGCATGCCCTGCTGACATCAAATCTGATTGAGATGAGCATTGTTTTAGCAAGAATCACCTGAAGAAGATAATAATTTTGCTAGCTAGTGAGATCTAGATATGATGGCATTACAAAAGGCTTTCTGTTTTCCTTTCTGCAACTTGATGACAGCTTCCATTTTTTTTAATATTAGCTAGAAAATTAAAAAGACGAGTTTTTTTCCCAAGGATTCTTTTGAGATGTGTCTAATAACTACCTTTGTCCACAAGCTTTGTCCTTGTACTGAAAAAATAGCCCAAATTCTGCAGGCCCCTGACTGATGGTGATCTATCCCAATGTGCTTCAGAGGTTAAAAGAGAACCACTGTGGTTAAAATGAACATTTCTCAACTCACACCATGCTTCAGCATGCCTTGCAAAATCCACAATGGGACTTCTAAACTTGCTCCACACTCCTTTCTTCACTATGCTTTTCACTCTAAAAACAATTGAAAAGCATCACAATATGTTATACCTGAGTTCCCACGTGCATGATGCAACATGTTGCCAATTTTTAAAATATTTCAAGTAGTTTTAAAGAGACTTAAAATTTGAAATGCAATCACTTGCCACCTGCCCAGTTCAGAAGCTATATTCATTCTCCTGTACAGAAAAATGAGACCATTATTAGAGAAGTATTTTGCTCATGAGCAAAATAATCCAAAATAGAGCTTTCCCAGAATAAAGGCATGAGAAAAAAATCCTTCTAGTTCCTCTCATTAAAAATAAAAAACGGAACACCAAAACAAACCAAAACACCAAACCCTCAACACTTCATGACTAAAAATTTGTAGGTAAATAGCTGAGTTGTTAAACCCTTTTCTCAATAAATTCAAAATTAATGCTCTGTAGTTGTATGAATAAGTCTAACAGAAACCAGACATTCCAACTTATGTCAATTCCCACCTGTATAGCTCAGAAATAAATTCTGACCAGACACTATTGCAATGGACTCACATTTTTAATCAATAGTTTGAAGGATCACCAAGAAGCTGAGGATTTTCTTGACCAGCAAGAATCCTAGAAGCAGGATCTGACATGTTTCTAAATGTCACCAAAAAATCCCATTCTTTCTTTTCTTCAGAGATTTATTTTTTCACCATGATGAATAACTCCTAATTTATTGTAAGCTCAAAAATAGCATTTTCTGTAATTTTTACTAGTCAGTCTTGAACTGAGAAAATTGCAATACCTCTTGCTTTTCTATTTAACAGGTGAAATTAGTTTGTCAGAGTTAATAGTTCACATATAAGCTAGGTACACACAGCAACCAACTGTGCTACACATCACACGTGAATTCTGTCACACACAGGCAACTCATCTGTCTGTCAAAATCAAAACTAATCTATTAAACTCATTAATTACAAATCTGAGCCTACTCATCTTATGAAAGAGGACTAAGAAATTGGGAGCCAACACGAGTGAGAAAAGTGAAATACATAAGGACAGTGTCAGTAACTCCTGCAGTGGCACATTAGAAATGGTGGGGAAAATTGAGTTATTCAAGATGGAACTGGCCCAGTGGAGAACAAACCACGACAGGGGGAGGACAAGCTCGGGGTCTCTCAGGATCTCGGAATATTGTTGCTACTTTAACAAGTAAACATTTGCAGAAGGCATTTTTTAGACGTGTCATTTAGAACACGTGTTAGCTAACAAAATCAGATGGAATCTGCTAAACATTACTTTAATTAAGACTTCTCTCTTTGACCAGTCTTTAAACACATCACTGAAGTTATTACAGGCTTACAAAACAGAATGGAAATGATTTTTTTCATTTCCAGCTACTAAAATCAATATAGTTGCTTCCATGCAAGTAACACAACTGCAAGAACAGAGAAAAATCAGCTTGAAGCAATTATCCATGTTCATAAATCTTTGTTCATAGCCACATTAACATTCCTCAGCTTCATACAAGCGGCGCAGCATGCTGCAGGGGAGTAACAGAGATCAACAGCCAGACTAGTTTTTATTTACTCCAGATAAACTGCACTGTGTGCAATCACTTTTTCAAGCATTTAGTAGACTGTATTTGGGTTGTATTTTCACCAAATCCCTCATTTGTGTGTATCTCCAATGCAGATCAGTATCTGATACCACATTACTGTGAGGTTATTACTGCAGCCCACTGTTGCACATGACTATTCATCACAATAATTCAAGGCAGGGAGCTACACAAGGCTGGCAGAAAAGTCCATATGGGTTTGCTTTGACTCATAACCACCAACTCCCCGTAGGTTGTTGTGGGAAACACCTAACGGAGAGCCAGGGTTCATTTACTAATGTCAAACTAAATGTTTAATAGGCCTCCCAGGCTTCCTTTCCATTCCTGGAATTTCTACAAAATAAAAAATAAGCCTGAAAGCAATAAAAAAAAATACCTGGAAAGCAATTATTTTCTCCACTCCTCCCCCAGCTGCAAACCAGGATTCTCTGTACCGCAGCTCGGGATGGGAAGCGTGCAGCAGTCCCAGCAGCTTTTCCCAAGACATTTTTCCCAAGGCAGCTGACATTACACCTCCCAGCCTGGCGCTGATGCGCGTAAAACTCGCACAATGAGCCTTGACATTTGTCATTGTACTTAGCTACAAATGCATTACAAGAAATTACAAGGGATGCTATCAGAAAATTGCAAACCCAGTGAGTGTTTCGCCTAGTTACTGTAATTCCTCAATGCTGTTCCAATCTTGTGCAAATTAGAGCCACTTACAGCTCTGAAAACTGACAGGAAACCGAATGAGGTTTTCATTATGCTTTTAATAGTCTTCCTGGGTTACTTGCTGCTAAAAGATTCTTGAGGAAGAGATCTACCTCCACATTCATGGCAGGTGCAGGCAGTAACCCGAGATAGTCCATTACGCTTCTGGAACAAAAAGCCCAACCAAATTCCCTTCCACAAAAGGGAAGCAGCAGGAGTAAGAAAAAAAAAAATCCGTGAGAAGCTAGGAAAGAGATTTGATTTACATTGCCTCGGTATTGTGAATGCTTCCTTCATGGCTAAAGGAACAGGAATTTTTTAATCACATCTTGCATTTATAAATCACACCTTGTAACAGATTTATGAATGCTAAAGGAACTTCCTAGTAGCTCCTGTAACACACACTTCATTAGTATGGATAAACCTCTGCTGCTGCCTCCAGTCCAGTGCAGAGAACAGTCACACCCCTAAACCCACCTAAGGTTTATGGAAGCGTGAGCTTTAAGGATGTGGGAATTCTTGCAGAAGGAAAGCCAGGACACTTACCTAAAGTTATCCCATAAAAGTGCCCCGAGGAGTCACTCCAGACATGTACACAATAACAAAACATGAAGGGTGGCTGGGAGAACTCGCCTGTGTTTCCACTGTGGTTTGGGGTTTTCAGGTACATCATCCTCCCACCTGAACTCCTGCTGTGCTGATAAAGCCATCGAGGCAAACGGTGACAGACACAGCAGGGAATGCAGGGAGCAGCCCAGAGCTGCTGAGAGCACTGGGAGAGGGGATTGTGCTGGGATTCTCTCATGTTCAGTGTTTCACTTCACCTCGCTCTGACTGTGCTCAGCTCTGGTACAGATCCTCCCTGAGGCTGCTGGCTCATCCTCTCTCCTTTCCTGTCACCCCCATCCTCCCATTCCCTACTCAGGACTCTCATATGAACATCTGGCCAGAGGACACAGGGCAAGGAACACTTAGAAACCTACTGGCAAAATCCCCACCACCCTCTCTGGTTCCCAACCAGGGCCTTGCATCTTCAGCCACCCCTTCACAGCAGCAGCAACCAGCAGGTAAGCTCTGCACTGGCCACAGGGACCATCCCTGCAGTGGTTTGTATGGAATAACAATATTTTAGGGCAATCTGCTGCTTATTAAAGCTGTGTAGAGATTTCTCTGGGGAGGGGGGAAGAGAGAGATTGGGCTCTGAGTATTCAGATTTATCAAGCAAATGCAAATAGCTGGGACATACCAAAGTAAGGAGGGGAAGCTCACTGGGCAGAAAATTAATCTCTTGATAACAAAGCATCTCAGGAACTCACTTAAGGCTCTGATCGGTCACTAAGAGCAGCAATACATTTCTGCAAATTTTAAGACAATTCCACCTTGCAAATGGAAACATGTCAAGGTCTAAGTTTCTCTTTCTATTACAGTGAAGGAAGTAAATTTGTTTCCTAGCATTTTCTCTCGTTTGTTTCCAGGATTTAAATAATATGTGAGGCAGCACGTCCTCAGCACACACTTTCTCCATGTCAGTTATCTAAAAATACAACGCTGAGCAGCCAGCACCATCTAAACTGAGAGGGATTTCAGGCTATTTCTTGCATACTTAAAATCAAGTTACACCAAAACTACTGCCATGGTCACCTACTGAAGCTGTTAAGAGCCCAAAATATTTCCACAGTGTTGGAGTATCTTCTCTACACTGCCTGGGTCTGTGTAAGTGAACCAAGACACCCACAAAGTTACTGACTGGATAATTTTACATTTTAAACCCTACGTTCTCCTGCCCTAGGCCCATCTAAAGTGACTGGCATCTAAGTGATAAAAAGGCATGCCTTCAGTTAGAAAAAAAGTGGAGATCTGGTGTGTAAATCAATGTCTGTCATAATTCACCAGCCTGTCCTATCAACTCATGCTTGGCGTATGTTCCCTTAGGCACCATAACCTGATGATGCAAATTAATCAGCTGCTGCTGCTTTTTTGGAAGTTTGGTTATGGGTAAAAGGTCTTTAGAGGCTCAGGAACTGCAGGTAATTCCTTTCCTACCACCTCTCCTATCCCCTGTGTTTTTCCTATGAAGAACTGGCTTTGGGTAAAAAAGAAATAAAAAATAGTGCATAAAAATTCCAGCTGGGATGTTCCCTTGGGACAACAGTCACCAGCTATTGCTTCCCTGTACTCTGTCTGGGGCTATTTCAATCTCACTGACTCCTGTTCATGCTGCCATTTGCAGATGCACCTTTGTGCCTTTTTTCATTGCTGTTTAAGCACATGGTTATTCCCAGTAGACCATAAGGCATCTAAATGCATTTCAGATTGCTGCTGAATACTTTTTTAATAGATTAATCTGTACCCTTTTAAATAACTGACTGAGGACAGCATCCTGTACACCAGCCATTTCTCTAGGAAACTGCTCTATGGATGCAAGACAGAAAAGGCAGCCTGTGCCAGTAAAGAAACGCAGAATACTGTAAGCAGAAATCCAAATTTGTTTCTTAGTGGATAAACTGTCTTTGAGAGCAGTCAAGGGGAATACTACAATCAATTCCAGACATTTTACAGGTGATTCAAGTATATTTTATCTTTGTCTTGGCAATTCCATTCAACCAAAGAGTTTCCATGATCCAATAAACTGCTCTTAGCTTCCTGAAGCTCAGGAGAGGAGCTGAGAGCTCTTTGCCTAAATTCCTAATTAGGGGTAAAATTTACAATTTAAAATAGAAGTAAAATAAAACTCACGAGCGGCGTTTGCAGCCAGATGAAATAGATGCTGCAATGTTTATTATGATGGATAACAAGATCTCAACAGTGCTCCTGCATCAAAAATGTCAAACTAAGCCCAGTGCTCTCGCAGGATAATGTGACCATAAGTTTCTACCCTAAATGAGGTGGAAGGACTTGAAATTACAGAGAACACAGGATATTTCTTCTCTTTCTGCTAAACAATCACTGCTGGCATTCCCATATTTCTTGCCTGATCATTAACCACTGACATAATTAATATGCACTCACAGAAGCCTCAGCACAGTTAGAACATAATCACCTATAGATTTGATTCATGGAAGTGTCTTTTTGGAATAACTAAGACAGATTAGGTTTCTCAAATTGTCTTGGATACAGAAGCAACAAAAAGCAAGTTAGGAGTTGCCAACTGTGGAGGGGTCCTAATTAACAACTCAATTAAAAAAGGCAAATTAAAACTTTATGGTTCGTTATCCTTCATTGCTTAATAAATTGTTTTGCTAAGCAAATGATTAAGAATGATTATTCCATAAAGCTGAAATAGTATCTGGTTTTCCACATTTTTTAAAACTTCAATAAAATAAAACCAGTTTGTTTTCAAATATCCAAACCATATTAATTGCAGGACTTCATGCCAAGTCAAAGACAACAGCATAAATGTGTTAGAAAATTACTATAAATATAGAAAAATTATTTCTCCTCTCCCCTTTTTTACATTGAAGAATATCTCCAGCTCTTGTGATGAAGAAAATAATCTCTTTTTATATTTTTTTTATTTCTGTTGGGGTTTTTTAATGCCACCAATTTTGTGGTTCATCAAAATTAATTGTCCCCCCTCATAACATCATAGATTTCTTTGACACGTTCAGAACTTCTGGAATTATTATTTGACAGTTCAGGATTCTGAGGGATGACTAAAACAGGTTTGATCATAGGGAATATTGACAACCTACAAGAGATTGCAGAATGATTCATCTTTGCAGTTTTAAAAGATGCTTATTTATATTTTTAGATGTTCTGAGCTGTCCCCCAAGGCAATGTTTGTAAGCCTGTGTTTCTTATTGTGCTAGACACAAAAACCTTGGGCCATAAATGAATATGCTACTGGAAATAGGAAACCCTCTATTATCTTGATGAAGTTCTGTTTGCTATTTTGTAATTCCATATGTATAAATCAATTAAAAACTAGAGCCCAATACAACTGTTTTGAGTAGAAAACCACAATACTTTGTTTCAAATTTTGACTCTAACTAGAGGCAGAGAAAAAAAAGTATTTTGCAGATTGTTACTGCTTCCAAATTCAGCAAAACAAAAATGAACATAGCGTTAATAAGAGTTAACAGATAATGCCAATTAATGAAAAGGAAGGGAAGTAACTTCAACAGTCTGCTAAAGACAGAAGGTCACAAACTCTCTAAAACAGGTGAAATTCAGCATCCCCAATTCCCTCCCAGTGGCCTGTGTATTTCAGGAATCAGAGTCATCATCTCCTTTCTGATCTCTCCTTCCTGCCACAAATTTGAGCAGGTCAGACACACAAGAAATGCCTGCACTACTAAGAAGACAGAATTTACCCCGAAGACAACAGGCAGAGTGACAAAAGCTGAGCCCAGCGGCACCCATGGACTGCCAGATGTTTGTGGACCTGCTGAAGACTGAACTTCTCACTTTCCACTTGACATGAGAACCTCTCTCTTCCCTGTTCCTCACACACTGAAAGCAGCACTCTGCAAAGGGATACAGAATTATCAGGGCTCGGGTTTGGCAGAAAAATTAAGATCCATGAAAAATCCAACCCCTTTTTGCCCACTCTCTTCCACAGCAATGCCTGCACAGGTCGGAGAGCTCAGAAACCGCAGCAGTTCACAATGAGAATTATCTGATGCTATAAAACACTGACATTGCTATTGCACTATCAAATGAAACTTTCTACATAAGTTTTCCTTGCCCATAAAATTCAAGTTACTAATTAGGTAACAAATTAATGGAAAGATTGTCCTCTGCTCCTATTTAGAAAAGTATTTTTAAAAACTGGACACATCTAATTTTACTGAAAAACATAAAAAATTGTTTCTCTGACAGAACAGCAAAGTTGGGATAAGGCAGTAACAGCTTAAGCGGGACAGAAAAGGGAATCGTGCTGCAAAAGTATTTGCAGACAATCCATGAATGATGAATATCTCATTCATCACTAAAAATAATTTCGTTGAAAGTAAGTTAATTTATAAATGCTAATTGCATCACCAAGAAATTCCATTTGTACAGTCACTATCTGGCCTTTTCTACTTAGACAGAATCCAGCTGTTTTATTAACAATCTTTATGAGCATCTTCAATGACAGCCCAGCCTTACTCAGCAGAAAACAGCCACGAGTTTCTGCATTAAAGCAGATTGTTCAGCAAGACAAGCAACTTCCCCACAAAACCATGGAAAGAAATTCATGTGTGCTGCTGACAATCAGAGGAGTTACAGACAGAACTTCATTAGAAGGTTACTCCTCATTATTTCCACTGGCTAATAAGGAGCTCAGAATTTTTATTTTCGTTGTGGTTTTGGTTGGGTTTTGGGGGTTTGTTCCTTCCCCCCCCCCAGTTTACAAACAGCAGCATATTTAGATCATGATTTTACTGGTAATAAGATGCATCTTGGGCAATACCCCTGGGCAAATCCTACTCATATAGGATCTAAAGTGAACATTTGTTATCAAACCTATATGGTTTTTATAACTTACTCATTACAGAAATACATCACAGAACTTCGCAAGGATTTTCATTTCAAACCCTGCGTCATTACTGAGTGAAACAGTTCATTTTCCTGCATATATAGGCTTTAAGGAATTAAATACTCATAGAGCATCTGGACTGAGCCAGATTTATGTGTAAGTAATTGGCAGTTTTAAACTCACTAGGACACATGGGAAAAAAAAACTGGCCACACACCATTGTCTTCAGGCCTGAAACCAAAGCAGCAGCTTTGAAAACTAAATACAAGTTGAGAGTAATGGGGCAAATACAGTCTCCACAAGGAAGGGAATGCTTTTTCCTGCCCTCGGGATTTACAAAGAAATTATAAGATACATTAACTGAATGTTCCAAAGCCATTTATCACAACAAGTGAATTTATGACTTCTAAGAGATGTCATTACTTGGGGACAGAGGCAATGAGAAACATCCTCAGCCTGTTACTCCTCAACAGCTCCTTGGGCTGCTTCAGCTTTGCAGTCTGTAGGAAAAAGTACGGGAACTTTGTCACAGTTGTTCTATAAAGAAATTATAAAACAGTTTCCCTTACTTATAGGAATCCAACATAGTTTGTTTCCCTTTCTTTTTGACAACTTAATTCATGACCAAATAGATAAAAATATTAAACTAACCATTACATGGATAACTTTCACATAGCAGGCTGCAATTACCTTTTTCAGATCCGAGCCCAATGCAAAAAGTAGCCACAGAAATGTTTTACCTTTAGAGATAAAAGACAGATTACACTAAATCTAGAGATATCTTTTATAGATAGGTGTTCAATTTAATGAGATTTCATTGAGTCAGCCTAGTGAGCACTCGGTACAAATTCAACATCAGGGGCTACTCAGCAAAATCAGCGTAAAGAATATCCTTGAAGAAACCAAATGTTTTAAATGTTCTCCTATCAAGTGATAACAAAGTGCTGGCACCAAAACATTGGCAGCATTACAGGACAGTCAGTAAATACGTGAAAAACATTGCAACCCATATTCAGACATACTCTAGTCTAGAAATTGCTTACAATAAAAAAAGAAAGAGCAGCCATAATGATAGTTTTCATTTCCCAATATACAGAACCAGCTGTACAAAGTTATAAAGAAACTTTGAAAATTTGGAAATCCGGGGGCTTTCAGTTTCTTCTAAGTTCAGGCAGAGCAACAGCTGGGAAATCCCCTACTTGAGAGAATACAGGAAGGAGAAACTCAGATAAAACAAGGGTGTTTATATTGCTAAGGCAATGGACAAGCATAAATAAAATCCAGGAAAATAAAGCCATTTTGAAGAGTTCTTACAAGCCGTGTAAAAACCTCCTGACAGAAGCTATGGAGCAGGACAAGACATGGTTAGAGCTGGGAACGCCAACACCACCAGTGGCAAACCCCTCAGAACAGGCACAGTGTTTTTCTTAGGATCATTTATAACAGCAATAATAATGATAGAACTAAAAAAAAAAAAAAAAAAAAAAAAAAAAACCAAAAAAAAAAAAAAAAAAAACC
>VXAD01010500.1:1464282-1515117 GCA_013399195.1 Dicrurus megarhynchus
TGGTGTCTTCCCAAATTTTAACCCGCTCCTGGCTAAGAATCTACACAGTGCCAACAACACCCACTCCAAATTTATGATTTAAAAATAAAAGTCTTGCTTATATAACTTGCTGATCAGATAATAAAAATAACTTATTTTCAGGGAGCTGTTCAGAGCTGACTTAATATTCTGTCTTCAAAAGCTGTGCAAGTACAAATGCTCCAGAAACAGCCCAGCTTACTCAGCCCTTGTTCTTAGCTGTTCCCTCCACCACAAACCAGGTCTGAACTACTTCAGTTCCAGTGCCTGAATAACCACCTCAATTTAAACTCAACAACTCCCAGTATATCTGCAATTTACACATCACTTTTGCCACAATGCTGTTAAGATCCCAAAGTCTGCAGCCAGAACATTGGCTAATCACTGAAATGCTAATTTTGGTCTCTGCTGTCACTGAATCCTTGGGATTTATCCACTCCCTAAAAATCAGGGGGAAAGTCTTATTCCTTTTTACTGTTGTTATTATTCACTACCTTCATCCACCACGAGAACCAGGAGATAACTCAAGCATGAGCTACTCCAAGGCACGCTGGATGTTGGCACCAAGCCATTCCAGGCAAGAAGGGTTTCTTACCTGGTTAAAATAATGGCTCAATTTTGCACAGCAATTTAGATCTGCTGAGAAAATGAGGCAGTGATTTTATTTTCCTCAAGATTGTGTACAATTGCCGTGCTTTGCAGGTTCATGATCCCACAGCACGTCTTGCTAATTTTTGAAAACTTCTTATACCTGCAAGAAAGGACGCATTAGGGCAAGCAAATGCTGTGCTTCCTTGTCCAGATCTATTGCCTTTCATATGGATCTCCCACATTTACATTGCAAATCCATCTTTGAGATGAGAAAGTCATTTAACTCTCACAAGCTCAAGTAATTTTGATGCTATATCCCAGCACAGACTTCCTGCAAACAGCTATGCTCCCAACTCAAAAGCCTCTTACTCTGTTTTCCTATGATAGTTCTTGTTTAATTGTGGTTTTATCTTAAAACAACCAAAAATGCATTATGCAAATAAGTCCTTTCAAGTATTCACTTCGTGAAACTAAAATAAACTTGAAGGTTTATTGCCTTGTAAATTATTCATTGTAGCCCTTTAAATGACAGGATACAAATTGTACAAAACAAGGCAGCAGGAGAGACACGTCTATTTTTAAAATCACATTGGGTGTGACATCATACTCCCAAAAGTCTGCCACCACAGCCACTGGGAAGCAACTATTCCATAATCTGGGAAGCAGACCCAGGCTCACAGTGCCCTTCCTTCCAGCTGTCCCAAAGCCCCAGAGCTAGGAAAACACTGTACCTGCTGCAAACAGTCACACAGACTTTCCAAAAGCACTCACCCCATCCTTCAGCCACTTCTGGAAATGTTTAAATCCGATGCTCACGTTGGAAATCCCCACTGACCTCAGGCTTGTGCACAGCTCTGACCTCACCCTTGGGTCTGAGCGCTGCTGTGGTGTCAGCAACCTCTCACCCACATGGAGGTTCTCCTGGTCAGCCTCTCTTCTCAGCTGCAGGTTCCTACTGCCTTAATTAGCTCTGCAGTTAGGAAAAGGCTTTTGGGGCTGCAGCACAAGTATTCTGTGTCCTCATGGACTGCTCTGTGGTCCTTCCATCCTCCTCCACAAGCCTCTAAGACTTTGTGAATTCTGCAAGACATTGTCCCCCTCATTCTATTGTTTGGGTAATTCCAAAATCCCAGCCACAGAAGAAATGCCGTAAAAACCCTGATTCAGCTACAAGATGAACATCCAGGTCTTTCACTGTGCCCCAATTTAGTGATAATCGTTAATGACTTCATTGTCCCCAGCTGAGGGGATCAGCTCTGCTGACCTCCAAACTACACAGAGGCATTTCCAATCCATCAGATTGAGGAGCTTCACCTGTGTGTAATGAGCCAGACAGAAATTGAGGTATACACTGAAGACCTACGGTAAAACCAATTAACAAAGTTTTCCTACAGTTCCAAATAATTAAAACTCTTGAGCACAGGTGTAGTTTCTCTGTGGCAGTTCAACACATTGAGTTTGCTCTCAATGCACTGTCAAACTTCCCTCCTCCAAAAGGATTCCACACGAATTTTCAATGAAGCATCTGATGCCGTATTTTTTACATCCTTTATATCAACTACTTGGAAAGCATCAAATTTTCTACAGACTAAACTTAAAGCAGAAAGGCTTCCTCCATGTTCTGTGTTCTGGCTCTGAGTAACAATGAATTCAGTTATTTTTGGCTCATCCTCACCCTCCGTTCCTTTCCTGTTCATTACAGAGAAGTGACCTCTGCTCTGCCAACAGGCGATGTCACCTTCTGCCTCCTGCTGGGTACACGCTCAAAAGAAAACATTTACAAAAGACCGTGCACTTACCCCATGCTGCCTTCTAGGATACAGGAGACAGATTTAAAGAGCTGGAGGTTCACCTTCTCTGACCGCTTTCAAGTCACACCAAGCACAGCACCTCCAGAACAAAACCCCAGGAAAAATAAAAACCCCTCTTGCCTGGCAAGATCGCCCGTGCTCTGTTAGCACTGCTCCACATCTCCTACCTCTCCACCACTGCAGTCTCACTGGGAAAGCTGCTGCAAAGCTGCTGCAAAAAGGAGCATTTTAGCTGTGCCTTCAAAGAGCACTTCGCAGAAATTAGAAAAAAACAAATGCTAATTAAAAGTAAACTGATGATGGCTGTGATGTTTAAAAAAATATATTTTAAAAAAATGCAATTCTGTAGCAAATGAGAAAAGTTATGGGGTTTTTTTTTAAATCAAAAGTCATATTTGGGTGTGAACTGACAAGGTAACTTCACAAATATATCAAAAATATTAGAGAATAAGGACTGGCCATTTATCAATACAGTTATCAAAACAAGAGGCTGAAGTCAAAGAGCACCTGTGACTTAGTTCAGCATCCACTGATCACTCTACTTTAAAATAGCTTTTAGCAGTTCAAATACAGGTTCTGACTGTTTTATAACTTTAATATTTACCAGTTCATTATCGCTCACAAAATAAACATCACAAAATAAACATCACTGAAAGCCTCTGCAAATCACTGCTACAGTTTCAGTCCTTCCTGTATTTTACCTCTTCTGGCCCAAAATGTAGATATTTCCTTATGTTTTTGCAGGAAACCAAATGGGCAGAGAATACATTTATTTCTGCTTAACTAGAAAGGACAAACTACAAAACTTAAATCCTTCACATACTTCAGTGTTCCTCTCTAAATGTACTGTAGAGCTATCATAAAGACAGATTAAAAACTATTTAACTGTAATTAAAAGCTGACTAATATGTACAGACTAGAAAGTTAATTCATTAATACAAAAGATTTTGTGTTCATTCATCTCAATTTTCTATTGCACAGAAACTTTCCAGAAAAATGATTGCTTCATTTCAGCAGCAACACAGTCTTTTGTTTCTTATTCACTCTTGCCAATTGTCATCCTCTTCATCTTTATGGTTTATAACTCTGCAAACTGACTTCTCAAGCAATATGAATTTAAAACATGTATAGATCAAATGCTCAAAAATAAAAGAATGTGTTTTCCATCACTTATATTTGGTTTTATGAATGCTTTTCTAACACTACCTGAATGTGAAAAAGAAGACAAGATACCAACCACCTTTTAAACATCAGAAATCCTCCCAGCTTATGTGTCCACACCAAAGACATTTGCTTCTCACTGTGCACTAAGGAGACTGTTTGGCTTCTCAAAACAAGAATTTCTGTGCTTAAACTGATACCACTACAATCATCTTCTCCTTCAAGGGAGGGGTGCTCACCATCACATTTCCAGAGGGCAAAAAACTCTCTCAGTTTTTCTCATGAGCACTGAGAGGTGTTGCACTCTTACTTGGTCACTGAGGAATGATAACTATAACTGCAAGGCAAACAACTTTAGAGAACACACACAGAAAGTAACATCAGGATGGTTGAGAATTCAACTCAATTTCTTACAAGTCTGAGACAGAAACAATGAAATACAGCAGGCTGCCGTTAATGAAAGAGACTATTTCAGCAAGGCAAAACCAACCTTCTGGCAAAACCTCGAGCTGCATGAAAGAAATTCATCTCAATGGCAGCAGCCAGTGTTTCATGGCATGAAATGCTACCAGGAAAGTACTTTGTGCTGCCATGGAAGAATTTGGCAGGACAACACTGCAGATCATGAAATACACAGAACATCAATGACCCTTCAAAATGAGTTACCCTCTTCATCCCCTACAATTTTTATTACTGTGCACCCAGTATTTGGTCTTGTTTCCCAGACTGAAAATTATACTTCCAGCCCAGATCCTACTCCTTACAGGAAATATATAATGTCCTCAAGGGTACAATTCAGGGGGCACTGCAAAAGTGCAGGAGTCCCACAGCCTGGAGCTGCTTTTGAGTCTACAAAAATTCTTGCCAAGAAAGTGTTAAAAAGATTAAATATCAGGAGAAATAAGCCATGTTTTCATTAAATTGCCTTTCAGTGTAATGGTACAAAAGGTATTAAAACTCTCTGGAGCAGGGTTAATAGCAGATTTTATGGAAGTGGTTAATTAAGAGGTCAGCAATTTCCTAGTACATTTACACTGCGTTTATGGACAGATTTGGTTTAAGGAATATATCACCCCATGTAAACTGGTAAGCCTGTAAAAACTGAAGATAGCAGTTTCTGAAAAAACTAATCTTTGCTGTGTTAGGTAACATCAGTGGCTCCCTGTGCTTCTTCCACTCAGCAAGAGCCTGCTTCCAGAATTTCTGACAAAGTTACCGAGCTCACAAACACCTAAAATCACAGGGCTAAAATGGGACACTGCAAGAGCAAATTACACATCCAAAGAAAGGACTGAACCTCTTTAAAATCACTTCCCAAGTTGTTGCACTGAGCCTGGCTGGCTGGAGTTCACTTTCTCCATGGCAGGAGACGGAGGGAACGCAGCCAGGGAGCTGCCCTGGCCTGAGCACAAGGATATCCCAGGCCAGGACATCTGGAGGCAGAGGGAGAAAGGGGCTGGGACATTCCTGGGGCACTGGCCAGGCATCAGCCTGCTGGGGGATGTGCTGCATCACCTCTTGGGTTTGTTTTTTTTTCCTCTGTCCTGTTCCTAAACGTTGTTCAACTCACAAGTTTTCTTGCTTCTGCTCTTTCAGCTCTGTTCTCCATCCCAGCGGAGAGTGAACAAGGGGCTGTGTGGGAGCTGAGCTGCTGGCTGGGGTGACCCAGCTCGGTGGGCTGTGGTGTAGGGCTAAACACAGCATGTACCAGGGAAACCGCTCTTTCCATGGGGAAAAACTGCAAATACCTCACAGTATAACTTGATCATTAATTGGGACCAGATTCACGCTGGAGAAAAGGCAGAATTCATCCATTAGCAACTGAGGAGGAAAGCTTTGCTCAAGGGGCTGCAGCTCCTCTCCTGAATGTCCTGAGGATGGAAGGTAAGCACAGAAGTCTCCATCCAGTTACACACACAGTTCAGAGAGATTCAAATCATCTGTGTCTGCCAAAACAACACACAACACATTGCCACAGGGGCCAGAAAGCATGTCCTAGATATATATACTACAGATATTTTTCATGTCAGTGACATTCAGGGGAAGTATTTGGATGAGTAACCATTCACTTTTCAGAGAGATTTAGAGCGGGACGCTGCAGAATGCTCCAGCGAGATGAAGGTTTCAACCTTTTCCTGGCTCTCTCCACATGTAAAGTCCCATTGATCTCAAAATAACGAGCACCAACAAGAAGCAATATCAGCAGCATATACTTAAATCATTCTCTAAGAACTGAGAATACTTGATAAATTTAGCACAGCTGCAGCCAGGGGCAAAAACTTTGCAATATTGGAAGTATGCTGTGAAGCAGAAACGATGTATCCGCACTGAATAAGCCCTCTTGCCACGGCTCCTGCTTGCTCTCTTCCCTTACTATATTTAGGAAATCGAGGCGATTTAATGTAAAACAGCAAAGCTGGGAAATTGACTGCGACTCTTAAGAAAAAGCCTAGGAGGCTAATGAACCATTATGGTAAAAGCTGAATAAGCCCAGATCCTGAAAAGAAATTGGAGGTGTATTTTAGATATGCATGAAGACGATCAAAAAACCATTTCACATAGATTGCTGTGTGCAAGTAGGGCACTTTGTTTAATCTTATCCAGCTATACAACTTAAATGAAACAAACCTTTAATTTGACTTTCAAAAGGATTAAGTATTTTGGGAGCTGCCTTGAAGTCGGCCAAATAATGTTCCTGGAGGTATTTCAAGCTAATTTTTAAAAGCCAACAAGTTTCAATTATTAGAAAAATAGGCTCAGTTTTTCCTCAGGGGAAGGGAGGAAGAGTCAAAAAACCCAAAACTTTTTATCATCACAGCAGAGCCAAGTAAAATCAAGGAATTTATTACAGATATTGAAGTGGCTGGTTATAAACACAACTCAGAAGGATTTCTTACATTATCTGAAGACCTGAAGTTTCCCCATTCACATATACATATCACATGGAAGGTTAGCCGTTGTCAAGATTTATAATCATGAGCTTAATTCTGAAAAAGAGTGTTATCAGAGCCAGTGTTTGTAGAAAATTACAGACCCTCATCCTGCAAACACATTTTAACTGAACTGAGACTACTCATGCACATAAAAGTAAACTACAGGTGTACTTGTAAGATCAGGGCCTGACTGACCCCAAAGGAATAAAGAACAGAGATCTCTAAAAGCTCCCTTGTAAGTGCCTGAACCTGCAGAAACCAAAAAACATCAAAACAGGACTAAAATTGGGTCTTTCTGGGAGAAAGTAGTAAAAAACCAAACAACCCAAACCAAACTGAATCAACAACAACAAAAGGGAACAAAAAAAACCACCCCAAGCCACACAAAAACCTTCAACTAATCAATATGCAGAAAGGAGCATTAGTAGTTCCTTACCTTGGTATGAAGCAATCATAAAGATTCTTTGGGACACAGTAACAAGAAAATTTTTGAAAGTCTAATTATTAAAGTTTTATTATTATTTATTACACAATATCTTAAATTTTCTAGTTTCATTGTCGTGTAAAAAAAAGACCAAAACAGTAATACTGTTATTACAGTCTAACAAAAACCACCACAAATTTTAGATGCCAGTTTTTCATTATGCTGCCTGAATACCAGGGCGCCTGTGTTTTCTTGTTTTGATGGAAGTTAAGGTGAAAAGAGGCTCCTAGGTCGAGGCAATACCTTTGGTTAAACAGACACACGGCTGAAAAAAACTAGTCCATTTTAAACAGAACCTTCTGTAAATCCAAAATGCATTCAGCAGCTTTCAAAGCTAACCAGGAGCTCAGCAGCACTGCTCAGCATTCATGGGGACAGCCAGCACCGACCCCTGGAAAAGCAGCGCTGGTACCCATGGAGCACGAGCTGGAGCTGCACCCCTCCTCTGCACCCATTTGTCACCCAGCCCATAGAAATCAGCAATTTCACTCCTTTCACCTCTGACATGAGTAATTTAATTCTAAATAAAGTAGGATGTAATGTACCGTGCAGCAGAGCAGAGCCAAGGGAAGGAGTGTGTGTGCTTTCCTCTGCTCCACTATTGCCACAGCAGCAAACGGAAGCATGCTATTGCGGCAGAACAGGGGCTGCACACAGGGCTCTGCCAGCCTTCACACTGCCAGGCACTCATTCAGGAACAACATTTTAAGTAGCTGAAGGTCTTACAGTTAAAGGATTGTTTTTAAGAGTGAAATTCCATTCTTACACACCACTCATACACCTTTATCAGTGGCGAACAGCAGTGTCAGCCAACGGCCTGACAGGTTAAAACATATTGTATATTCCAGAGAGACTCCTAAGCCTCATTTCTTATTTATAAGTCTGGAGTTAGAATTTAAATGAACATGAGCCAGAGTGCCTGCCCATACAGAAGATTCCCAATACTCCCTTCAGAGTTTATCATAGCAACAAATGACTGGAAGAGAACTGAGATACTCCCGTGTTAGAGTGAGAAAGGTGATAACTCTCTTAATAGCTACGACAAATTCAGTATGAGAAAATAATTTAGCGAGTTTAGAAAATAGAGTCTGATTGCAGTTAGCAATGCCCTGATTAGCTACAAACATTTTGGGTATTAGCATGCATCAACATCCAGAGGATGCCACACAGCAAACAGGCAACCGTGCAGCAACGGCCAAAGGAAATTCAAGCACGGCTGAGTTAGAGCAGCATCCCAGGCAGCTTGTCAGACAATAAACTTCTTTTTCAGAAGCAGCTGCAGATATAGCAGTGTTTTCTGCTTCCAAATGGAGCAGTAGGGAGCGGGCCGGCAAGCAGGGCAGGTGAAGGGCTGTGTGGGTGAGCAGCCCCTGCTGCTGCACAGAGGGGACACACCCCGCAGAGATGCTGTGCCACTGAGCTGTTCTTACAGCTCCTGCATGTCACACAGGGGCAGCAGAGCAGTGCAGAGGGGAACAAGCAGAGGTACCAGCTGGAAGATATCCAGAGACCTTGGCATACACCCTCAGCAATTGTCAGTACAGAGTCCACAAGGAATTAATGTGGCATTAAAACATTAGTATGGTCCTTGCACACACACAGACACAGCTAGTAACAAGGTACCTCAATATCTAAAAACTATCTTAGGATCTTCGATCCTTACCCAAGTTTACACCTCCTGAACAGGAGGACAAGGAATGGACTGGCTTGAGCTGGGTGCTGAGGATCTCTTTGTCTCAGTGAGCCAGACAAACGCTTTCATTCTAGTGGTGGAGTGGAGTCAGCACTATCCTCATTCTCAGTCTCTGTTTTCCATTCTTAACTCCCTCTGTGCTACACCTCCATGTGTAAAACCTTCTAGGCAGAATACCTGAGACTGCATGTGCAGGAAAGCAGTGATACATTTTCTACCCAATTCATCCCTAAGACACAGTATATATGCACAGCGTTTGCTATTTTTACATATTTCCCTGAAAAATGATCATTTAAATGATCATACAAAAAGTCCAGTTCATCTTCAGCAAACACAGATAAAAATACACATTTTGTGCACAGACTGTCTTCAAGTCCAGGCTCACTGTGTTATGCTGGAGACTTATGGAAATTAGAAGATACTTAAAAAAACTCCAGAGTTAAAGAAGAGATGGTTAAACAGGGAATCCAGAGTGCTACCGTAATCCTCACATCCTAAATAAAAACCACAATGTCTTCAAAACTAAAAGGGTTAAGGTGGGGTATCAGAAAATCAAACTGCAGTTTGAGGTTCTGAACTTCAGACATGCCCCTAAACAGTCTGAACAGAAAGGATTAGGAACTTCTGAATAAAACAAGATATAAAGAGTTGCAAACAATTCATGACCCGAAGACAAGTGCATAAAAATGACAAACCAAGACTGAAATGGAAGAAAAAGTCTAAGAATTGATGTACAATAATACCTCCTAAAGCAACATTAACATATATTCCAAAATGTCTCCCAGAATATCTCAGAGAATAAAATTCACAATTGTGACCTACTACTGAAGGCCACCTAAATGTTTTTCTTACAAATGTTACTTATATATAAAATATACTGAGACAGAGCACATGGAATAATTTATCAACAGAGAAAATCCCATACAGGTTTATGCTGTAGAGTGACAATCACATGTCATAGCATGACTACCAACAGTTTTAACAACATTACAGATTATACCTGTATTTGAATACAATGTATTTGAGCACGTGCATGTATACTTCCAGACAGAATCTGCACTTCTCTAACTGCTGTAAAATACAGCACAGTAAACTACTGTGTGTGCAATACAAATGTAGAAGTTCACTCATCAATTTTAAGTTCCCATAGCTTATTTAAAAGATCTTTAATCAATTAACAAAACTCCTTTCCACATAAAAAAGGCTCATTTTCCATAGTATACAGACGTTTGTCCAAACTTGACGTAGAACAGAAGCAGTCCTTTATTTCTTCCCAAATGCCAAACAGGTATTTCCCATAAAGGCATTAATTTTTATTGATCTAATTGCTCTAAGGGCTGTTCACTTTCAAACAAACAAACCTGTCAAAAATAAATGCACTGGATAAAGCAGCCTGGCCTGTGAAGAAAGTGGCTCAAGGTTCTGCATGCAACTGATTCGTATCGAGCACTCCCACATCCCCATTATGTACTTTAAAAGAGCTGGATGTAATTTTCAGCTGAATAGCCCTTTTATGATTTCTAAAATCCTGTGGGGTTAATAGTTCAACTCTTGAGGCTTTCCTAGAAAAGACATTTGAAGTGTCTTTAAGAAGTTGTTGCACGCTGTCCTCACAGCCCAACTCCAACAGAAAATCTTAAACCCCCTTTTGACTTTATGCTTCTGGACCAGCTTCTGCATCGAGCACATGACAGATGCCTGTGAGGTTGGGTTCTTTAACTCATCAGTCACTCCCAACCACATTGGTGAGAAAGCAGCACGGGGATCTCAGCTCTCAGCCCTGGATCTGCAGATGTGCCCAGGAACAAACTTCCACATTTCTGTGGGCAGCAATCTGCACCTTGGAACTGCACAGACCACCCCTGACCATGCAGTCATTGTGCTACACACAATTTAACATTTGTCAACCCCTCTGACTAACCCCATCCAATCTAAAACAGACAGGAAGGAATACAGAAAGTATTTTCAAATATTCCCTTCTGAGGTTTTTTTTTTTCTCTCGTTTCCTGATGCTCCCTTTTCCACAAATATGTTTGAGTAAAAGCATTTATTTCCCTGAAAGGAACTTACAGATTTGCAAAAGAAACGCCATCAGCACCCCAGTCACACCTACAGATGGCAGTTACAGAGCACAACCTTCCTCTGGAGCCCCTTACCTGAGCAGGGAACCCAGGGAATGGGATGGCTACCGAATAGCAAATGAAGAGTGAGAAGAGTGGGAAAGAAAAGGCCCTGACCCAACCCCATCAATAAATAACAGCAATGTGCAGAGCTGACCCACCTCCCTGAGCTGCAGCCTCGCTCACTCCTAGCAGTGACTGAGGAAATTCAATGTTTTCCCTAGTCCTGGGCTGCCCAGTCACACACACAGTGACTGATGACAGGTTTCTGTCACTGCCCGAGTCCCACAACAAGCTGCAGTTGCTCTGCAGCTTCATTCCCCCTCCCTGAAGCACCCACTGCTGAGGGGATGCTCAGCTGTTTGATTCCCTGGGAAGGATCTTTCCTGCAGCCACCAGCAGGTGAATCAATAGGTGAGTGTGTAAATACTTAGCTGTATTTCAGTTCTGGGCTAAGCACTAATAAATGCATGACAGGCTTCCTCCAGGGTGCAGGCTGCTCATTGTCCCCTCCCCACAGTGATCTAGGCATATTCTAGGACTGCAAAAACACCCCATATACCCAGGAAAACATGTCAATGGGGGAAAAGGAATGCTTTCCCCACAGCTGCTGCCCTGTGGGTGTTTTCATTGCATCAGGAACACTGCCCATAAATGCACGTCTATTCTGCACATTATCTCATTTAACACACTGTTCCCAAGCACTGTAGTTCAAGCAAATCCCTCAAGCAAATGGATAATAAATGGTTTTCTCGAAACCATTTACAGAAGAGTGTCAATACTATATACTTAAGCCTCATTTAAAACACTCAAACATCAACAAGACGACTTACTCCACTGGATGGCAAGAGAATGTTAACTTCCTTCTCTACCAAGGTTCATCCAGGACATGCAAGCATACAAGACAAGCAAAATTAATTCAGAGAGCTAGCTGCAACCCTATGGATAGCAAAAAGAAAATAGAAAGATCTGGAGAATTTCTTTTATTCTTCAGACAAGCAAAAATGTGGAGCAAGTAAGTGGTGTTTTCCAGGTTAGTATAAGGAGAAATTCAAGGTAAGATGATGCCCAGGTGGATGAAAAGAAGGCCTGCTGATCTGATACTGTTTAACCTTTGTAAAGCAAGAAATCTAAAGGTCTTTAAGTTTCTCTAAAGCACCTGCTTTCAGCTCCTTCTCCCCAAAGATCCAATGCTTATTTAGGTTATGGCAGCTGAGCTGTATCCGCATCATGGACCAGATCCTCAGGCAGCAGAGAACTGTGGAAACCCCAAGCCAGAGTGGTTTAATACACTAAATATGAGCATAACAGTTAAGTTAGATGCTGGATGGCAAATTAGGTGGAATTACAGACCAAGTGTCAGTTCCTTGTCCACACTGATTCAGCATCAGGCTGCCAGGCTCAGTCTCACTGTAACATACCTGTGGCAGGGGGAAAAGACCACTGTAAGTGGATAATGACTGGGAAGCACATGAGCCTGCTCCTCCCTCCCATGAGATTGCCATTCCCAGCCCTCTCAAAGTGACAGTTTCAATGGCTCAGAGTTGTCCTGCTCTGCCATTCAGTCCAATTGAGCACTAATGTTTAGCACACAAAATTCACAGGGCAACCTCCTCTCTATTTGTGCTCATTGCTTCCTTGCGTTATGCAAAACGCTGAGTGAGAGCCCTTCCACTGATGGACTCAGCGCTGCATCACCACTCACCTCAGGTTAACTCTGTGTGCTTTTCATAAAATACACCCACTTTTTTAACAATAGGTAATTCCAGAGGCACGGCAGATGTTTCAAAGACTTTAGCTGATCATGAAATTCCCGCTGGCTGCTAAATGGAAATAAGCCTGTTTCTTTTTCTGCAAAGCCCCTCACAGTCATGCTGTTTGCTTAAAACAAATGCCCTGTAATTGCTGAGATACTGGGAATTCTTGCACGGTGTGAACTGACTCTGCAGCAGGATGGCCAGGTGCTGCTCAGCTGGGGATCTGTGTGTCCAGCACAAGGGCCTGTCCAGTGGCACCTGCAGCTGGATCAGGTGAGGTTACCTGAGCTCTTGTTCCAGTCTCAGCCATCCAGCTGGCCCGTGCTCCAGCAGGAGCATTCCAACATTTGCACGCCCCACTGCTATCAATTCATGTTAAACTGTGTATAAAACATCTCCCAGTTCCATAAATCCCCTTTATGTCCATTCCTGCATCTGCTAGAACAGTTTCTACCAGCTGTTTCAAAGCCTCCATGTCCTGTGTGGTAAATCCTACAGCAAGGATCACGTTATGGGCGTCTCTGAGACTGTCACCCGCTCTGCCTGAGAAATGAACCCAAACACCTTCAGCTTCCAGGTGGTGCCACTCACTGGGCTGTAGGCACGTGGGAGCTGCTTAAGACTGGCCAAATTCCTCACCTGAGAGGTTCTGGCACCAGGCAGCAAAGCCTTGCTGTAAAGGTGGCTGGGAGGGCTCCCCCATCCTGTCCCAGTGCTCTCCAGCCCAGCCCTGTCCCCTCTGGGTGAAGACCACCTGGGGCATCCCTGGACCACTCAGGGAAATGATGATTTGGTGTGGGCAGACACCAAATGTCCAGCTGCATGATTAGAACCACATGGCAAACATCAACTTCAGCCTTTTTATCACAACTTTACCGTGAAATCCAAAGACCTTATCACACCTTTTCCTAGACTAAAATAATAATTTGAAAGCACAGCCTTGAAGAGAATTGGAAGGCTGATTATGTAATAAAATCCTTTTTTCTTCTTGAATGCATAAAAAGACTAGGCAGCCTTCTGTGGACCTCAGACACTCTTTGTATTATTTTTCTATTTGAACTGGCATGATTCATTTATCTCTTCATTATTAATACTTAAATTGTTGGTAGAGCTTTATTTTAATTAACTTCTGTACAGAATGTCAGGACAAGGAGAATAGGCAACAGCTTTTACCATTTAGAATGGTTGACACGAGATTTTTTTGGTTTGTTGTTTGGTTGGTTTGTTATTTAAAAACTGTGCATAAAGCACACTTCGTGGAGAGCTTAAAAAAATTCCAGCACCTCTAAAAATATCAAACACAAGAGTAAATGTGAATATATCCAAGTCCAGTCCAGAAGAGCATCAAATGAAACACTGCTTGCAGGAGGCTGAGCCGACCACTCTTCATCCAGCTGCCTTTTGACTTATTAGCCCTGTTTGCCACTATGTGTATAATAGCAAGACTGATTCTGCAAACAAATGTTAGCATTTCCCTTACAGTTTTCAGCCTCCTATTCTACAGGAAAAAAAAAAATTAAATTAAACAAAACCTGCTTGTCTTCAGGCAGTCACAATCACCTCTATAATTCTATAAATATCCTGTGCACAATAACTCATGGCGTGTATAAAAGCAATGACAAGGTCACTTACTATGAACAATTCATGATCGGTTTCCCTGGCAACAGAAATGTGTGGCAACAAGGGAGAAAGGCACAGGAAAAATTATAGGATGTTTCCATTATGTAAGTGACTCCTGCGATTTCTCCAGAAGGATTTACCTAAAAAGTCTCAGACTCCAGCTGTTCCTCACTCCCTCTAGTTCTGCACCAGTAGGAACTTTGCTTGTTTCAGTGCAGTCACTGTGGATCTATAGGAGTGAAAAGAAAACCAAACGTGATTGATGAGGACTTTCATTGTCTTTTAAACTATGTCTCAAAATCCAGCATGAATGTGATCTCTGTGGATGAGTGTCTTCTTAGGAATTTGAATTCTTAGTTAGCATTCACTGTTAGTTACTTTGTCATCATCCAATTAAAAATCAATCACCAATTTGCACATCTCAATGAGTTTCCAAGTTTTCAATGGGACTCGTGCAATTAATGTATTACTTTAGAATCTAAAGTGACTTTCTAATTGAAGGCTCAGCAGAAGCAAATGTTTTCTGCACAGGCCATGGTTCTGGAATGCCATTTCCACTCTGAATCCACCTCTAAACGTGAGTTCCCACAGCATAGATTTTATAAACAGTGGGTAGTCAATATTTCACTGATCAAAACTCAGTCTTGACAAGGACTTAAGCAATAAAAACGATGGTTTGCCTGAATAACATAACCCAAACAGATTCCAGGGTAGGTGTGATGAGTCTTGCCACATCAGAATGGGAACAGTGGTCTTTGGGATGCTCAGCTGCTCCAAGGCTGTGCACAGAGGAGGAATAAATGACAAGATAACCACAGGCCACTCCCATCCATCACTGCAAAAAGGCACCGTTTCTGAGGCACGCCAGAAAGGAGAAGCAGCAGTGAAATAGCAGAGACCACAGATACAGCACAGTCACAGTGACTCATCTGTGGCTTCTAAAACCCCCTCTTCTGCCTCTGAGAAGACGGGGATGAATCTGTCCCTAGCACATAGAAAGCGCTGTGGTTCTTGGCACTGAAGAACAAAGTGTTCAGCCTCTTTCCATCTGTATCTTTTGTGGTGCCCCTCTCCAGACTCCTCCAAGACTCCTCTCATGCACGGGAATACAACTGAAGAAGGAACAGGTATCACATGAAGAGGCAGACCTATGGATACCATAGGCTGTGTGCCTCGCAGAGCTTGGATCACAGACTCAGCCTTGGAAAACTGTAACTTCAAACTTAAGAGTGAAGAAATAACTGATCTATGGGCAGCAAGCTGAACAAAATGCTCTGCAGCACAAGCCCACGGGAAATGATGTGAAGGAGGGATCTGAATTTCTCAAAGCACCCAACATTGCCATAAAGACAAGAAAGAAAGCAGAGGATGCTTGAAGATACTCAGGAGTTCTGCAGGTTTTTGGCTTCCCATGTCACAAGCTCAGCTTTGGGAAACAGACTGATGAAAAGCCTGATGGGTGCTTTAGGGTTTGATTTCAACAGGTAACTGCAGCATCAGTTATGGCTTCATGAGCATTTCATCCCTACACAGGGTTTTGTAGCTGTCCTTGCCCACGGGAAACACAAACTCCACCCATTTCCATTCTCAGTAGGAGCCACACCTTTAGCCGGAGAGGGAATACGAAGCCCTTTAACAGCTCGAAAGAAAACACCTCGAGGCCAACTTGAGGGCTCTTCCAGAATGCTGCAAGCCCTGGGTCAGAGTGGGCAGCACAGAGGAGCTCTGCGAACTCGGGATACTGAAGAGAACAAACACCGGGGGGAGTTTAACACACGTTAATCCTGCAGCAGAGGAAACCTTGCAGCGGCTGATAAAACACCTGGCCCAGTGCGTGTTTGCTTCTTCAAAGTACCGGGGAATTAGCACTGCAGATCCACCCAGAAATGAAGCACAGCTATTCCGATCGTGCCCCAAGTAATAGTCCATTTAAAAATGGATGCTCTGTGATAGAGCTGCCTCCAGAATTTCCAGACAGCTTTGACTGGTTACAGACAGAACAAAACAGAACTGAAAAAGAAAAGGCAAAGGCAATAAAATGAGTCCCCAAACATGCATTAACCATCTGAGCTACTCTGTTATTCTCAAAATCATTCTCAATTTTTTTTTAAGAGGTTATACAACCAACAACCTTGACCACATTTAGAATGCTAAGAGAAGATTAAATGAAACTCTTCAAAAGCAAATTTCTGTCCCTTGTTCAGCAGAACACTCCTGTCATAATTAGCAAGATTGATAAGATTATTTATTTTATGCTCTTCACAATGTGTGAAACTGTCCAGGCCTCTGTAGTGTCGATCCTTTGTATTTTAGACAGCAGGGACACAGATATGAAACAATAACTGCCTAAAAATTCTACTATAATCTCCCACAAACTCTGCATCTAGAAGGAATAAAAACAAAGTCCTCTTAAAAATAAGTATTTATTAAATTTCAAGTCAATTTCATTATTAGAAAAGAAGTGACTTTTACTTCTCAAACTCCTGAGCTGGAAAGACCAGAACTAATTCTTCAGATTTCAGTTTGTAAGGTTTGCTAACTCTTCATATCCTGGCAGAGGTGCCACAGTTTCACACTGTAAAGGGAACTCCTGAAAACAGGCTTGTTTTTCCTATACCAGGAGACAAAACAGAAGGGCAGAAAAGCCCTTGGCCTGGCTGCAAACAATTTTTATTTCTATCCCCTTATCCTAAAATACTCCACAGCCAGTATGTAATTGCAAGGACTCAATGCCTACACCATGTCTGCCCTTCTGAGCACAGCAATAAAAAAACACAAGCCCACGAAATGGGAAAAATTCCCTTCTACCTCTTTCACCAATACAAAGATCATAAAATTTAAATAATCAGAAAAATGAATCAGACCCGTTCAGTCAGATGACTTTTCTTTATCAAAAAGTAGCTTTGGTCTTCTTCTGTGGAAGGAGATGGGAGGTCCACCTCCCCTTCCTTAAGGATTATTTTAATCATATAGTGCTCCATCAAATATCTAAACACCAAAATTTTCTCCTGGTCTTTTCAAACCATTTAATACCAGATACAAGTTATTTAGATACTGTAAGTTGTATTTTCCCTGTCAAAATAGAAAGAAAAAAGACCAACAAACAAACTCAGATTTTCAATTATTTACTACCCTTGGAAAGGGAAACACAAGCTAATATTTATTTTATCTCATATCTATTTTTTCTTCCATTAAACAAATTGAACCCAAAGTCCCACAAAGTCAACAAACAAAATCAGCATCTTCCCTCTGTTTTCTCAACCATTTGAAATGTCAGTAGTGAGTCCATAATTAACACTGAGTTCTACAAAACAAGCGAGGTTCAGGGTTGCTTTTATTCTATGTATCAGTGCACAGAGGCCTACAGGCACATTATAGAGAATGCCTTCAAAATTTTGAAACATGCAAGAAATATCTAAATCTCTTTGTTGTTGTTGTTGCCTTCAAAACACTGGGGAAACATTTTCCATGGATCCTTTCCTTTGTCATGCTAATAAGCCGTGCTGGTCAGTGGGCTCTTGCAGGGCAGCTATTTGCAGCATTACAGGAGATTTCACACTGATAAAAAGCCACGCCGCCAACATATCACAAAACACACAGTCATCTGTCACTGTAAGTTAGCCAATTGCAACTACAGGGGGGATTTTTAAGCAGGCAGAATGTAATTGCCTGCTTGGAATTCTGCCAAGACGCCGGAGCTAATTATTTTTTAAGGATGAATTTAGTGCTCGCAGGAAAGCTGATGGATCAATAGCACGAGGAGATGAAGGCGGTTTATTGACAGCCTGGGCACGGTGCTGCTGTGCCCTGCTGTGCCCTGCCAATGCCCATTGTCCCGACTCCGGAGGGGGACGTGCATTAGGGTGAGACTGTTCAGCAGCCTCCCCTCCGCAGGAACCACCACGGTGAGCACAGCAGCAGGGGCTCTGCACACCCAAAAGTCTGACCTGGCTGCCACAAACCCCTGTCCTGCCCTGCCACAACTCAAACCAGCGACTTCTGTTCTTAACATGTGTAATACAGTACAGAATGCTGAATTTACATGTGTGATAAATAGAGGCTATAATATTGACTTTTTGCAATTGTTAAAATAAGTGATGTAACAGTGGCTCTGCCACAAATAGATGCTATATGTAAAATATGATATATAAGGCAGCGTTGTTGTAAGGATGTGGTTTTCTTAAATACTGTTTCATTTAACAAAAAAACTTAGAAATAGCTATGCTTATGAACTATTTGCCTGGATTCCATTCTGAATGGTTACCTGAAAAGGGTTTGAATATGATTCTGGGAACTGCTGGAAGCAAGATTCCATTCTGAGTGGTTACTCGAAAGAGTTTGAATGTGCAATCACCTGTGGGATCGATTTTGGGAATTACCAAAACAAGATTCCATTCTGAATTGTTACTGGAAAGGGTTTTGAATATGTATAATTGTTTATGAATATGCATAATTGTTGATAAATATGTAATACTTCAGGTGTATAAAAAGGGCATTTTAGAGGCCACAGGTGTGCTCTTGGCTGAGCGCCAAAAGCACCCAGCGCTGTGACTTTTGCTTTATTATCTTTGCCCCTTATTGTCCTTTATTAAACTTTTAAATCTTAACAGGACAGTGAACTTCGTTTTTCACACATCTAAAGTAGTCAGCGCTAAAGGGGACTGGAATAGCTTGCACTGTGCTCCTGAGAGACAAGTAAAAACAGCCTCCGAGATTTCTCTGCTGCCTGATAAATGCTTTAAAAGACCAAGTGTCAGAACGAAAAACTAATTCTACTCACAGCTGCATAACACTATGGCCTCCAAATAAACATCCTGCATGGGATGCACCTGTCTCTCCTTTGTTCCACACTGATATTATGAAGAAAAGACAAAAAAAATTTAGTCTCCTTATTAGAAAAAAAAAAACCTAAAAACAGCAGGTCCAGATTTTGGCTTAGCATCGTTGTCACACCCCGAGAGCACTTTGCAGCCACCTGATGTAGTTATCTTTTTTAGAAGATAAGAATTCCACCCCTCCCCCCCAATACCTCCAGTAAAACTAAGAGGATACAAAAACTTAGCAAGAAATTAGTTAACTACATTAAAAAAATAAAGGTATGTGGCACACACACACACCCACTCCTCCCATCCCTGTCACATACTGGATGCCTGGTCAGCACAGGTCAGATAAAGTAAAATAAAGGGAATATTTTAGATGCAGTAAAATTGTTTTGCTGGTTTAGTTGTAGACAGAGAAGGCTTTTTATGTTCAAAATAGTTTTAAGTGCTTTAAATAAAATACATAAGTAAAAGTGCAGCGTAAGTAAAATGCTTTAAAGTAAAAATGTTCTCTGAATGAATACTGAAAGATTTTGTAAAAAGTCAGAACTGCTTTTTTCTGTAACAGAAATAACATGAACAAAAAGCCCTTCAAATCTAAGTCAAGGAGAAAAGATTAAATAACAAAAGCTAAATATCAGACTGAGTTTGCATGGTTTGCTCTAAAATGCAATGTTACAATTCTTCTACATTAGCACTAATAGGGAAACCTGGGAACTGACACTGAATAAAATAAAACTGACTGTACGAAACAGAGCCATATGGACAACAAACACTGTGATTAACAAGGTTTAAAGTCAGTATCTTCACGGTCACTGCACAGCCCTGAACTGCCCAAAGACAAGAAATAAGTAAGTGACAGCATTCCTCATCCACTGCGAGGAAAAGCAGCAAGATGGACCCAGGAAACAAATTTTGCAAGTGGCTGATGTAACCAGACAGCAGCCAAAAATATTTACAGTTCCAATTCCTGCCCTGGATGGGATCCCTGGATGGAAATTCGAGGTGATACAGCCAAACCTGTTACCGAGGGAGCACATCCCCCCTGCTGCTGGGGCAGGAGATGCACACGGGGGGCAGCAGAGCCTTCCCAAACTCGGCAGCTCCTCACTCACTGCACTTACAAGGGAAGGGAGTCGGTAACTTTTGCTTGGGTTTACCAGCGTTGTGACAAACACACTTTGTCACTAGTTAAAGTGAGGGTTTAGGGACTCCTGGAGTTTTTCCTCTCTCAGGTAGAGGCAGAGCACAGGCAGAAAAGCAGCAAAGCCCTCCCTCCTCATTATTCTGCCACGTTGGCCCCCAGGTTTCACTTTCTCAGCATCCAACTGGCACCTTTTCTCCTTCTCTTCACATTGACAGGGTCTGGCATCAGCATCAAGTCAGAAATGGCAATGGACCTAAGCTGGACCTACCTGGATTCAGTTTCTTACCCAATTAAAGAGAATTCATCAGGCAAGAGGGGAAGAGCTGGAGCTCTGCTGTCTGTCCTGGCATTTTCCTCTTCACAGCCCCTTACTCTGACACAAACACTTTTTTACACCAGGGATTTACAGACAGCGCTGCTCTCCCGTCAAAATACCGAAAACACCAAAATATCTGTGCAGTGCAGGATGGTTTCAGAATATAAATGTCCACTTTAGAAATTTAATGGTAAAAGTGGGAAAGAAAGGAAGAAAAAAAATCACCTGTCTTCATTAGAAAACGATCCAACATTTCCTTTGCAGAATCTGAGTATTTTCCCAGATTTTATTTCTCCTTTGTTTTACAGTTGGCATTCACAAATTAATCAGTCATTCTTATGACCTGGACAGCCGGTTACAGATCCATTTACTTGCATCTTTGGATGCAAGATATTTTGGCTACAATTTCAGTTCAGTTTTGCTCTCCATCCATGCCACTACGACATTTGCGTCCGAGGTTTTTTTTTTCTTTCTGATTCTTCAAATCTAAAATCTAGTTTTCTTGACGTAAGCACTGAAAAAATAGAAACAGCAAACTTTTAAAAACAAGAATCAGGTACTAAAGTGATCTCTGACCATTCAGTGGAGCCTGAGGCTTAGTCCAGAGGATGGTGCAGGAGAGAAAACCCCTCAGCACTGGCACAGCTCATGTGAGCAGCTCTCCCCACCCCAGTACAGGGGCCCATCACCCAGTGCAGGTGAGAGCCGAGCTAAGGGCACAGGGGAAAACTTCCCAGGATACTGCACACCCAAAGGATCCAAAGGATGCCTGTCCCTGTATGGCACCATGGAGAGCAGCCCCAGTGTCTCAGGGAGCTCTTTCCGAGCTCTGCCTTAGGAATTGGCATGGGAGAAACAAAAAAGGGGAGAGAAAGTGAGAGCACAGCCCAGCTCTGCAATGCTCCACATCAAAGAAACCTGATGGATCTGCTGGAATTGTCCAAGAGCTAAACAAGTTATCCTGGAAAGCTGAATTATTTCAGACTCTAAATAAAGGCCAGATTAAATCACTGTAAGCTCTTTCCTCTGGGCTGCAGCTCTGAGAATCATTAATATAAACCTGAGTAACCACAGCTAATCAAGGTTCATTCATTGTATTCTGCCAAAAAAGACCACAAAAAAAAATTATAGCAGCTTTTCTCTTAAATTCCTTACTTTTTCCTGCTTATAAGAAAACCAATAAGTAGGTTGTCTGTGCATTGCAACCTCTCACTGACATTTGAACTGCAGAGATGTTTCCACAGAAACTCCTGCCCAGCCTGGACCATCCAGTAGCTTTTTCAAGCAGGTTGACACAGTGATGATTTTCTCAACTAATTTTTTTTAGCTTTCTTCTCATAAGAGGCTTTGTCCAGCCCTGCTGAAGTTAACAGGCAATGGAAGCAGGATCAGGATGAATATGCATCTCTAAGACTGGTAGAAACAGAAGAGAATCAAGTCTTGAAGAACGAAAACAAGAAGTCACAGATGTTCCATTTAGTTCACTTTGCAAAGCGACAATTTGAATTTCCTTTCCAAAGAAAACATCTGTGGCAAAGGTTCAAATTTCCTTTTCCCTTTTGATTTGAATTCACTCTCCTTTTCTTACATGTCCTTTATAGAGACCAGACAATACAGGCTTTTTTTTTTCCCTAAGAGCTAATAATGACACACTGCAAAGTAAAACCAAAATTCCTCAGCAATACTGCATCATTAGAAGTCATTTATACAACTGCTACAGATGACTGAGTCAAAAAGGAATTATGAAACGTTGCAAACCATGAATCTATTAAGGAGTACACAGCTTTTCTGTGTCTTCCCCCTTCCTCCCCTCCAACTTATCTATGGTAGTAATTTCTGAGGGCTGAATGCAGTCTGTGCTCCTACTCAGGAATCCATTCACTGCTGCCAGCCTGGGGAACAGGAATAAAGCACGTGCACTCCGTGCTTGCTCACTGCCACTACAACTGCCCCTGCACTCGTACAAGTGAGACTGAGGAACAGAAAAGGTACTGCAACTCCTTCCTTTTCCACTCTTCTAGCAACAAGGGCTAGAATGGCACAGTCTTTCCACATATAGATAATATACATGCAAACACATATTTCTGTTAAACCTGTGTGGTGCATTTGCCTGCTGAACTGCCTTTGTGAACATCTGAGATACTGCTACAGCTTCTCACTATTTTTCCTCGGTGACAGTGGCTGAGGATTGGTTGAGGCTTTCAGAACTCAGCTGCCCCAAAGAACAACTGCACATCGGTGTAATGGTTAGAGCTGTCACACAGTGATAAAGGAATCCAGGCTGGACTCCCTCCTCTGCCCAGGAGACATAAATAATGATAATTCTGCCTACATCCTTCTGGGAGACAGCTCCCAGCTACAGGTTGTACACTATTCTGGCTGGAAATGTTTGACACTTTTCTTTCTACAGGCTTCTTCTCAGCTAAAAAAGAGGAAAGCTGTGATCAAGATTGGCTGTGAAAGACCAGACAGGCACAGCAGAAAGGCTGCTGCCTCAGTGGGCATCACACACCACATGCTACCTTTCACCTTTTATTCTGAGTAAGACCAGCAGATACTACACAGATTTATCCTGAGAGCAGCAGCCAAAACTCTCATCTGTCCTACAAGGCATGATCCAAACACCACTGAGAACTCTTTTTCCAGCACTCACTGGCTTTCCATGCAAAATAAAGGAAACACCTCCCTCAAAACCCCCCAAAAGCAGCAATCCAAGCTAAGCTGACACAGCTCCAACAGGAGGAGGGGACAGCCCCACCTTTCCAACCAAGACCAACCTGATTTAGGATCTCTCTGTGGAGAATTGCAAGGTGAGTTTTAGATTTTCACCCAGCTGAAGGTGGGCACAGAATGCACATCTGCCCCCCACTCAATATTCAAACCATTTGGCTACGGTAGGAACAAGGACTGCAAATATCACATCCACTTTTTCGAGGCAGATGTAGGGAAAAAGAAACTAAAAACCTCTAAAACATTCCTAGAGGTAAAAGTTTCTGAGAAAACCAGTAATTTAGTTATGTTGTGTGCACAGAAAACACCATCTCAACCCCACCCTTAGATTTCCTTAGAAAAACACACAGACTTTGGTTCTCAACTGGGCACAGAAATAAAATCATCAGGGTTGGGGTTGGTCTAGACAACCTTGAAAAGTCCCTTCCAACCCAACCTCTTCTATTATTGTATGATAAAACATGCAAATTCACACGCAGACCAAACCATGGCAGCTTCTCAGTAGGCAAAGGCAGATAATTCTAGACAACACAAGAAAATTAACATAGTCCTTGTTTTTCAAAGTAAAAACTCAGAGCCTAAGACACTTAAAGACCATATCATAGTTCAGGGACCTAAATCTTCTATGGTTGTTTCTCCAAGAGTATAGGGCTGCATGAAAAAACTGGGATCACTGGAAGAACTCAGCTCTAAATCTAACTATGGCAGCAGCAGGGAAAAAATTAAGAGAAGTTCCACCTAGGCTAATTCTATAATTACAATAAATTCAAGATTTTCTGGAGAAGGAAACAAACAGGTACCTTACAATGCAGTTTTAACTGAGCATGTGGCAGTGGATGCTCCAGGCTGCAGCGTAGAAAGCAGAATTATTAACCCCAAACTTCTTCCAAATGAGAAGGGATCTGGATCCTCAGCTAGCAGGACCCCAACCAGAGATGTGAAGGGAAAAACTAAAAATAAAAGTAGAATACAACATGCCCCAATTATTTTATATGCTTTAAAGCAAAGTGCGCCTCCTCTGAATGCCTATTGTTCAGAGTGAATCTCCCAGCTAAACTGGTATTTTGTGGAGCTCCAGCACACAGCATTTGCTGTTAAGGCAATAAATACTGTGGGGAATATGTATAACACACAGCCATTTATACCAGAAATTTGACAAATCAACCACCCCCCAGAACTAAATTGTCCTTCATCAGTAAACACAAGGGGAAATCATTATAATTTTATATCCAATGCAGAACAAAGTCTTTTTTATTCTACCCAGCAAATTATTCTGATCTCAGGGCACTCTTTTCAACATTAAAATTACAGGTAAACGCCCTCCAAGCAGTGAAAAGCAATCCTTAAGTGAACTGAACTTATGGAACATATGTTATTTAGGCAACGAGCCAACTGCCATATGGTGCTGATACATTTTAATTTTGATGTACATTAGCTACAGAAACTACTTCAAAGCAAGTGTGAGCAAAAAACACTATAAAAGAAAAAAGCACTCTAGTAGGAGACCTGGTTCTGAATTTACTTGACTAAGAGTCACCTGTACCCCTCCTATTACACATTTGTGTCATCTGATGCATGATTTTCCTTAAAATATTTGAAGGTACTTGCTTTCCGCTTTTGCAGTTGCAGGACACAAATATTTTATTCTAAAGAAAATTATTGGGTTCTGTGATAAATTACCTATAATTTTATTAATGTGACCTCTCTCCAGTAAATATTTATTTATAAAGAAAAAAATTTCCTTCAAATCAATCTCCCGATAGTTTATAAGAGAGACTCCTTCACAGGAGTACTTAAAGCAAGTATAAACAGAAAATTAGGTACAAAAGATTTAAGTGCATATTTCCCAGTTTTCTAATTACAGGGGCTTCCTGTGGGTCTTTCAAAGTACATTATTGGCATTTAAGCATTAACACACACATTACTTAATTTTGATTTCTCTGCTATTTGATACATAATTGGTCTAAAACGTAATCTTTCCTACACAAGGCAATTCATCACATGTTAATCTGCAACAACTGACTTGTAAATGAGTTATGTACTTAAACCAAAACACAAACAGCATCAGAACACAGCCCATAACACTTTGTAATCTCATTACTTTCTAACACAATCCACTGTAACTGGGCTGGTGGGAGAGGAGCTGATTTTTTTCTGTGGGAATCACAAAAACCCTGGAAAGCTTACAGAATCAATTTATACATCAACTCCGTGCAAACACATGATACACAAACTGATAAAATATCCCAGCTGCACTTAATCTGTATCCAAATTATGAGAAGATCCTTGATGCACATTTTGTTTTGTTTTGAAAATACTGCACGAAGATTTGTAAACTCTCCAGTAGCACACTAGCAATCTGCTAGGACTCCTACCTCCGGGTTTTTCTCAATATAAACAGCCAACAAAATGCAAATGCACCTATGCCCAGAGAGCCTGGCTCCTCACAGTGCTGTGCCCTGCCCTCCTGAACTCTGGCAGAGAGGCACAGCTGAAATGCACATGAATTCCTGCTCATACTCACGGAGCTGTCGCTGATGCTCCCTGCTTTAGCCTGGGGAATCCAGATGAGTCCCAGCCCAGTGAAGCGCTTTAGCACCACGTTCTACCCTAAAGCAGGGTCTCAGATCTCTGAACCACCCTGGAATGGCTGCAGAAATAAGCTGTGACTTCCTAGGCACGGCACTGAAGGGAAGAAAAGTCTCCACATGTAAAAGCAAGCTCCTGCTCTGCTGCTGCTCTGGAGATGTGCAGTGGACCAGCAGCAGCACTGATACTAGAAAACCAACTCCAGAACAACATCTCCGGCTGCACAGCACCACCCCAGCTCCTCAGAGGGAGCTGGCTAAGCCATCTTCACCAGCACCTGGGAGCTGGGGGCACTTCACACCAGCTGGGGAGAACTCCTGGAGCCCAGTCCTACAGTGCCTGCTCCCACGGGTGTCACAGGAACAGCGGGGCTGGCCCCATCTTCTCCCAGCCAAGTCCTTCAGAGGAAACAGGACTGGTGAGAAATCCTGTGTTCACACCCAGCCTCTCTGTTCCTGTGTCCAAACCCTGCTCAGGCTGTCCAGCACAACGCTCTGCTCCTGTTCCTGTGTCCAAACCCTGCTCAGGCTGTCCAGCACAACGCTCTGCTCCTGTTCCTGTGCACAAACCCTGCTCAGGCTGTCCAGCACAACGCTCTGCTCCTGTTCCTGTGCTGCACACACAGCAGAAGGGTCAGCCCACACCCCTGCCAGGACCTTGAGACTGCAACCAAAGCTGGAAAGGTTACATGAGGAGCAGCTGAGCTGACTGCCTTGCCTCCTGTTCTCCTCAGGCTCAAAATCAGCAACATTGCCAGGTTTTAATACTTTGTAATGTACTTTACATGCACCAGGTTAAGTCAATAGGGAAGATAACTGAAGTTGCAGCATATCTCTTACACTTCTGAGCAGATCTTACATTTTTAAAGGTGACCAAATTACATCTTAAGTGCTATGTGATCTAAAAGATGCTCTTAACACTTCTAATTTATCATTCTATTCAGGGTGGTCAATGGATTGCATTTCTTCAAAACCTCAACCAATCAGCAATTAGAAAAAATAGTTAAATTAATTTACAAACTGTCTTCCCCAAGCTCCACATTTCTTTCTTTTACCACTCTTGCCCACAATGCCTGCCCATTCTATCTCAAGTAACAACAACCTAAAACCAGTTCTTCTTACTGGTGACAGTGTTCCAAAAAGTTCAGTGAAATAACACAAGATTTTTTGAGCTTTACAGGGTATCTGCTTGCCAAGCCTCCCAGCAGCACCAGGAGCACTGGAGTTGGCTGTTCAGCCCCAGAGAAGAAGTACTGCATCAGTTTTAACTTCCCATAGAAGTTCTCTTTCCAAACTCTGGGGCTACATTTTTCTTCTTACTCAAATCAGTTTTTTGGAGAAGCGATTATTCAACTACATTTGGCAGCACTCAGATTTCAAACACAGGGGGTTTTTTAAGCTCTGAATAAGAGTGAAATAAAGTAAGTGTGGACATGTCTATGTAATCACAGACGTGTGTGTGTTTGTAGCTGCCTCTCATGTAAAACACCTGCAGAATTAGCTGTCGGTTTCTGACTTGACTCCAAAACAAGACACAGCTGTGATCAGGACATTCCTCCTTCTTCCAGCCACTGAGAACAGCTTTTCCATATTAAAACGTCTTACAAGAAAAGCCTAACACAGAGTTTCTTATACATCTGTAGAAGAAACGAAGTACTGCCTTTATCTGAGACAGAAAAGCAGGTACCTGGGACCCAGACTGAGATGCCAAGTCCATGGAAACTCGCTAAGCCCTTCCTGCAACTTTGAAAGCAAGCACAGATGCAAACATCCAAACTTATTTAAAAACAGGTCTTCCAGTGAGACAATTAACGAGTTCTGCAATGACTTTTTTTCTTCTTTAAGGAGCAAAACATCAGAATCTGTATTTAATTCTTGTTTCGGCTGAACACCAAAAGCCTTGAAACAACTTCTACCTTTCTACACAATGATGGGTCCAGGGCAAATTTACTGCAACTTGTGCAGCTGCAAACAGGTAGGCAGGGGTTTATCTTTGCTCACTGCCAGCAAGTCAGATCATAAAAATCTCAGCATACCCCTATGCTCCAACTACACCCTCCAGGGCAAGAGAAGAAAATACCCAAGTTTAAATTTTTCTAACAATTTCTGATGTTTTCACCCAAAAATCCACTCTGTTCCCAGCGCCTTCCTTTGTGTAACATCCAACTCCTGGTTAGCCCAGGAAACAAATTCCAGTGCTATTTCTGTGCCCAGCAGGCTCACAAAAACCTCTTTTTAATGACAGAAGGCAGCACACAAGGATGTGTGTTAGACTTTGAGTGTTGTCACCGATGGGATGCATTGCAGAGGGCTTGAAAGACACACCTGCTACTGGGAAAACAACCACCTCTTACTGCTGCCTGGTTATCCACCTCATTAAAAAGGGGAAAGAAAGCAAGAGTTGTTACAGACAAATCCCAAATGAAAGCCAAAATGAGACCCAGAATACCCAAAAGAAATGGGAAGATGGCAGTGAAAATTTCAAGGCTAATCCAGGAAACTCATACCTTTTACAAAGTCTAGCACTTTGATGCCTCAATCAAATATGCCCCTTCTGCCACTACTGTATTATAAATAACATTTGCCTCCAGTTGCAAAATATATTTCCATGAATACACAAAAGAAGAATATACAGCAGACACTGGCATTAAATATTTAACTTTCTACCTTAACAACCTTTCTTTTTTGTGTGTGTGTTTCTTGCTTCTGCTTGAGGCTAAATAGTAAGGCCAACTCATGAAGCAAAGCTGGTATCAGTCCTTATATATTATTCATTAATTTCAGATGTACCAATTCCACCTCTGTCTCTAAAGCCAGATGTGTCACTTCATAATAAAGCTCTTTCAGCTCAGAAATCTAGAATTCTTAACCTCTTAAGAAACGAGGACATACACAACATCTTAGGGGTTCAGCAGTGCATATTGTGACCTCCAGGTAGAGGAGGACTTTTGAACCTGAATTTAATGAGGCAATTAAGAAACAAATACATGATTAATTTTAGACTGCCTTAAAAGAACCAAGCTTGATTTTCTGGCAGCAAATTTAACATTATTCAACACTTTTAAGAAGTGATTTTAACCCCTCTTACAGAAAAAACATCCCACCTGATTTCTTTGCTTCCAGTTGGTTACAGAGGAGGGAAACCACTTGCTTCAATCTCCTTGTCACACATAGTTACAACTCCAATCGACACTTGAAAATTACCAATTTCTTCTTTTAGCTGCAGACATTTACCAGGGAAAAACAAAACTAGTGACACTTTCAGCACCTCCACACAGAAAAGGTTGCTGGAGACTTACTGAACACATGGCTGAAGATCAGCCCCAGCAACATTACCAGAGAATCTGGTTTGCTCTTAAAATATTATGAACACTTCATCTTTGGTTCACCAGGACTGCCTTTCACATCTCTTCCTGACCTTGAATTGCCTGACAACAGAATCCCAAAGTTGTTACTTCCACTGGGTGGGACAAGTGAAATACCCGACTGAGTAATTTGAAAGTACACTGTAAAGAGCAACCTGAGCACAATATTCACATCTGTTCCATCCTGTGGGTGAATTCCCCTCTGTCTGTGTAGAAGGTGTGAAGCTCCCTCCCCTCAGCACACAAGGTGAAGATCTCAGTACACTGCAGCTCTGTGTGATGAGAATTGGCAGAAAACAGTGTAACCATCCAAGCCTGAAGGAAAAACCTTCCTTCCATCTCACCCAGAGCCCTTGCACATTATTACCTGTGGCTGAGGACAGCAGGATCCTTCAGCCAGTCAAGGCACTTCAACACCTCAATCTGGCAAAATGACAGATGCTCATTTAACTGCTTTTGTTGGCAACAGCCCCTCTCTTAAAGGTCCATGGGTGTGCTGACTGCACTCCAAGCTGACCACCCCCTGCCCAAGTGCATTTCATAGATACCCTGGTAGGTCACAGAAACAGGTATCCAATGCTGGTTGATCAGATTTTATGCAAAATGACCCTTGTGTCACTTATATCTGGATTAATATGCAGAAATTTGGTCCCCAAAGGAAAAAAAACCCCATCATTACCTAATCTAACAATAGACAGATTAAAGCAGAATATGGAGGTTAATGTGGCATCCTATTGGCTTGAATATCCAAAATAACTAATGAGAATTGTGGACAGTGACTTATAGTGCTAGCACTGCAATGTGTTATCACACCTTCTGACAAAGAAAAGCATTTACCAGCACACTTTTGGAAGCACAATCTGTTTAACACAGATTTTTTTTTTTTCCTGTGGCAGTTTGCCTTGTATGCTTAAACAGCACTTGTTTTGCTTTGCCAACTAAACATGGTAAAAGTTCAGTGTTTATACAGAGTACACTGGAATGTCAGGTGCTTATTTAATTGCTTTTGTAGCCAATTTCCTTGCCCCTCAAGGCTCATTAGTCAGTCATCTAATCATTCCATGCAATAATGCACCCTCTGTGTTTCCTCCTTGAGTTCAGGAATATATCTTCATCTGTGTTCCCAACAGTGGTGTCCTTCAGCCACAACCTTTTTGAGGGCTTTTTGACTGGTTGCCAACATTGCTGCCTGTTCTGCATGGAGGTGGATTTCCCCAACACCTATTAATTCTGTTCCACCATATACTTAGCCATCTGGACAAGGAGGTAAAGGAAAAGGACTGCTGTTTCAGGAAAAATCTGCATGACTTTTCAGGTAATGGGTTTGTTGCACCTGTCCACCTCAGTGCTTTGCAAAGGTGCCAGAAGGAAATCAGGGAATGCTGCTGAGCTCCCTCCCACAAACCTGCAGTGAGGGCGAGGCTGGAGGGATGGATATGGGAAGGAGATGTTTTCATCTCCTTGTTTTCATCAGCAAGGTGATAACTTCTGGAGTAGCTGTGAGTTTCAGAGCACCAGTGAGCTCTGTAAGGCTGTGCCTGAACTTCCCACTAAGAGGAGTCAACACCAGGTTCAGCCCTGTTTAACACCTTCATTATGGATGTCATGGTGGGGCACAGTGTGACCTCAGCAAGCCTGCTGCTGACACAGAGCTGGCTGATACACCAGAGGGCTGTGCTGCCATCCCCAGCAGCATGGTGAGATGGGCTGACAGAAGTGCAAAGTCCCATACCCAGGAGGAACAATCCCAGGCACCAATAAATGCCAGGATCCAAGGGGCTGCAAAGCAGCTCTGCTGGAAAGGCCTTGGGGGTGCTGCTGCCAGGCTGAACAGCCAACAACATTCCCTGGCTGCAAAGAAGGGTCAGAGCATCCTGGGCTGCACGAGGAGCAGCTCTGCCAGCAGGCAGAGGGAACATCCTCCCCAACACCCACCCAGCACAGGTGAGGCCACCCCTGGAGTGCTGTGCCCAGTTCTGGCATCCCCAGGATGGGAGAAACGAGGCAGCACTGGAGAGAGTCCAACAAAGGGCTGCTGAGCTGAGGAAGGTCCTAGAGCATGTCTCAAGTGAGAAAAGACTGAGAGAGTTGGGACAGCTTATCCTGGAGCACGGTCAGGGGGAGCCTCATCAGTGTGTACAAATATCTGAAAGCAGGGTAAGGACAAGACTGAGCCAGGGTGTTCCCAGTGGTGCCCAGTGCCAGGGCCAGAGGCAATGAGCACGAACTGACAGCCAGGAGGCTCCCTCAGAACAGCAGGAACTGTTCCTCTGGGAGGCTGACTGAGCCCTGGCACCCGGGGATGTTGTGGAGTCTCCCACCTCGGAGACACCCAAAAGCCACCTGGGCACAGTCCTGGGCAGCCAGCTCGGGGTGTCCCTGCCTGAGCAGTGGGGCTGGACCAGAGCACACCCAGAGGTGCCTTTCTGCCTGTGCCAGTCTCTGATTCTGTTCAATCTACACTGTATGTAAACACAAACATCAAAAAAAAACACCCAACCAACCAACAAAACCTACACAAAACTATCCCCAAACAAGCAAAAAACATGCCCGAAGAAAATGAATAATTTGCTGCCCAAAATAAATAGTAGACATTTGGAAGTGTCAAGCCAGCAGGCAAATTGTATTTTCAAAGCTGAGTTTCAATTCAGTTTAACCAGCTGCCTGAGAATTCTTTGGGATCCAAAGAAACTGACAGGGTGTCACTGAATTAGCACAGCAGTAAGGAAATGCTTGTTTATTTAGTATTTAAAACACCAACAAATGTACAGGTGAAGTTACTATACACATAGTTTATAGCTAAACACTGAAGAACAGTCCAGCTGACAGCATACTATAAAGAATATGTATTTCTTCTTTTGAGGGGGCTGAAGGGAAGGAAAAAATAATAGAGAAATGAACTTTTCCTGAGCAGAATTCTAACAGAAGTAGGGCTTGGAAAGCACCCCATCAGTGGCTACTGGGAGCAAGAAATCCCCCATGTCATGCTCTCCAACCCACAGGGCACTGCAGATTTTTGGCTGCTTCATTCTGCTCTTCTGTGCATATACAGAGCAACAAAACTCATTTAAGGGTTTTCTAAACATTGGGGTTTAATTCCACAGCAGAGAAGAAACAAGGACAATAGGAGCACTGCAAGCAATCTACACACAGACATAGAATTTCTGAGAAATGCAATTTTGGATACAAAATGGTGTAGAATTCTTCTCATAATGGAGAAGTGGCTAGGTTGAAGTGCTTTGGAATAATTATAATATAAAATGAAAAGCTTCTTGATGCATTATATTACTTGAGTTGGAGTAATTCTCTTGAGTTTCTATTTTTAAACCATGATAGTGTGTTAATGAAACTTTTCAAGGAAACTTCAGCTACAGACAGGAGAAACAAATTGCTGCTAACCCCTTCAGAGCTTCAGCTGAAAGTCACCATGAAAGGACTATTAAATGGGCATCAGTTTCATAGGGAAGGAAACTGATGATTCAAATTTAGGCTTGTATTCAGTTTGTACAAATATAATTTACACAACATAAACCCAGAACCCAAAGAATTTATTACAAAATGTCAAATTATTTCCTTCTCAACAGACAAAGTGCAGATCTTAGTAAATGAGTAAGTAAATAAATAAAAAGCAATAATTATTTTTTTAACTGTTCCCTAAAGATACTTCATGGCTATTTTTTGGTCTGCTACCACAGAGAGCATAACGAATCTTGTTCCAGATCCTAGAAGTTGCTGTAAAAGGGGAGAAACAGGTATTTTGAATACCCAGCTCATCTCATGGGGTGCTCACACTGCCATGTGCAGTTGCTAACTGCAAATCTGAGCATCCCAAAGCCCTGCAAAGCAGACTCTCAGCGCTGCCAGATGCTGAGGATGCCCTGGCTCAGCCCCAGTGCAGCCCCTGCGTGCTCAGCAGCGCAAAGCCCTGCTCTCCACCGCCACACAGCACAGCCTGAGGTCAGCCTGACAGCATTTGGAGCTTTCCAGAATGGATCTCAATCTCCCTCCCATGCCAGGAGTCAGAGCACACACACCCCACAGACATTTCTCTGCTTTCTGGCTAAGCTCTGTCCCAGCTAAGCAGAGCTGAACCTTCGCAGACGTCGCTGACAGAAAACCCATTACCAACCAACCACCCTACTGCAGCTGAACAGAAATCTGCTACTTTCTCCAGCCCTAATCATTTCTAAAACCAGGTAAATACCACCCACAGACGAAATAAAAGAGTCAGGTCATTCCTCTGCCTTGCCCCACAGGGAGGACATCAAACCCCATGACGAGGCCCAGAGAACTTGACAGGAATTTGTTTCAGCTAAGCAAGTTACTATCAGTGACTAGATCAGTGTCCTGATGTACACCATGGAATAACGCATTTCCTGTGATTCCTGGGACAGTCACCACCCTGGTGAGCCGTATTCTGAATAAGAAGGCCATATAATCTTCCTAAGTTCCATCCAATCAATCAAAATTATGTTACTAAAATATTCAAGAGCCTTTGCTCTCACCCTTCTTTCACTGGCATTAAGAATAAATCATTCTAATACCAACAGCAGCTAAAAATACCTCTGTATTTTTTAATATACTTGGCACATACCAACGTGCCCATCAAATTGGGCAGAGTGTCTCAGGACAGAACATCTTTACATTTGGGCAACTGAGGGGGTCCCGCAGCCTCTGTGGATATTCTGTTATTGAACCAAGCAGAGTGCTGGAGCAGAGACAGCCAGGCCTCTGCACAGGGTACCTGGGTGGTGCCTCCAGGGAATACTTGAGTTGAATGAAAGAGGCTTGTTGAGCGTACTTGTCTGACATGAATAAACACCAGCCCCAGCACCACAAGATTTGTTTCCAACCTGCTGCACGAGGTCGCTCCCCTTGAGCACCATCAGTGTCGGAACCCACGACATGCCTCTGTCTAATTTAGGGGACCTGATACCCTGAAATGGGGGTGCCCCAGAGGGCACTGCCTTTGATCTTTGTCCTTGGAGAACTTTACCGACTCTGAGAGATGAGCTGCAAGCCACAAGAGTTTAATATAAGCACTGATAGTCATTTTGCACCGGGTGAAATGTAGTATATAAAAGATCTGATAACATGTACATGGGGGTACGACATGTACAGGGGGGTCAAGATGGAGTCTAAAGGGTGTGGTCACCTTTTCCTTCTTCTTCTTCACTGTCCTCCATGTTCTTGGTGATGGGAGAATAGTTTCATTGGTAGAATAGAGATAAGACGGGAAATTGCATGTCTAGAACAGGTTAGAAATAATTGGTATAAAAGTAAAAATAACGAAACGTTCTGTCTTCTGGTTGGACTTGAAAAGGGGTATAAAAGTTCTGGTACGCCCAGCCGGGGGCAGTTCTACGCTACTTTCTCCTGCAAGGTGAACCTGCTACTGTTCAGGGCACCGCAGCCATAAATAACATTAGAATAAACAATCTCTGCATAACAGCTCCAGCCTCTGACTGAGTTCCTGAGCGAAGCGCCGAAGCCTCTCTCACTCGTGTGCCCAGGCCAGCCAGCCGGGGCAGCGACACATCAGGGCTCCACGGGCCCAGCCTTGGACCTGTTTTTCTCTTCAAGGGAAGCCCTCCGTGGGCACAGACTTCTTGTATGCATTAGCCTTCAAACATTTTTCACCACTGGGAAATCAAAACTCCCCCACTTTGTTTTTTCTAAATGAGGATTGAGCCTCAAAAATTAATCCAGTGAGAGAAATTTACTCAACACAGTGAAATGTCTAACATACAAAGCTTAAAACACTTCATGACGCTGCCTAAACCCTGAAAAAATCAGGGTTTGAAAACAACTATGTGAGAAATCATCCTTTATTTCCCTCTACAATACCTCAAGTAGGAGGAAACTGTGCCATGTGCTGCATTTTTTTTTAATCAGCAGCTGCTCACAGACATCCCTGCAGGTGTTTAACTATTGAAATCTCACATTAAAAATAGTGACTTATTTGCAGCTACACTGAATACACCTCAGATCTGTGCCCAGGATGAAGTACACCAGTCAGCAAAACACATTTTCCTACTTCACCCAAACCAGAGGAGTTGTTCTGCTGAGGAACACAGGAAAGTGTGGCAGAGCAGAGCTCCTTCAGCCTAACAGAGCAGGCAAAAAACTCAAAAAAAAACCAAATAAAAGGAGAATTTATTTGATTTACTTGAGCATCTCCTATGCTACACTGCCTGCTAGTTCAGCTACCTTAACAAAAGTACATCCTTAATTTATAAACCAAACCAAACATCCTCAACACCTCCCATAGCAATCTCCACGTCGAGGTGTGACTGGACAGGACGATGCTGCCTTTAAAGGGTGAGAAATGGGAGCAGGATTCAGAGTAAGTTCCCTTTCCAGGGGGCCACCAGCAGCTCCCACTGCCGCTGTCCAACCTGGAACAACATCCCTGCCAAAGCCATCTGGTAATGCCTGGCCAGAGGGCTGCTCCAGCCCTTCTCTCCCAGAGACATGCTGGCTGTAGGGGCTTGGGGGGGAGCCCAGGGCCCTGCCTGGGCACAGGTGGGCAATGAGGTTGAGTCAGGGAGGAAAAGTGTGTGTGTTTTCTCTCTTTTTTTTCCCTACCCAGCTCTATTATAATTGGCATAAATTATACCAGGTTGACTGTTTTTCCCCCGAGGACAATTGGGAAGTGATCCCTCCCTCTGTGTCTGATCCCTGGTGGGCACCAGGCCAGCAGCCAGGGTCAGCCCACCCCACCAGTGACACCAGGCACTGCCCCTCGTGCCACAGAGCTGCTCTGCTGGGCTCTAAAAGCAGCAGTGCTGGGACAGAGAAGGATGAATAGAGAGCTGTGCTTCAGGTGGCTGCTCTGCTGCCAATAACCACAGTCCCACTGCTGACCCTCGGGCTGGTCTCCTGGGAAGAGCTGCTCCTGGAGAAACAGCAGAGCTGGTGCTGGTGCCCTGCTGGGGCTGGGAGGCTGAAGGGTTAGTGCCAGGTGTGGTGGGACGTGTGTTACAGTGACATCTACTTCACCTCTTGTCTCTTTATACTTCAAGAAGCTCACAGTTTTGATGTTTTCTTTCAATCAACACTTAATGCCATCCATTTCTTCTCCCATGTAGCTGTTCCATGAGCTTTCCAGAAGCCACAGAGGCAGGAGGAACAGGTCCAGTGCTGTGTATGTGCCCGTGACATGCAGCTCACAGTCCTTCTCATCATGCAGCCTTGGCTCTTCCATTATGAGAAAGACTGGAATGAGACTTGACTTTTCTCAAGTATTTTTATAGTTTTCAGTTTGTGGTCTTCAGGAATTCCATGAATCCCATTTTGAACAAATGAAATAATGCTAACACAGGATAAATTTGCACCTGTGCTGAGGGAGATTATTCTTCATTTGCCCAGAACATGCAATTTCAGAATTTGAGGCTCTATTTAACGCTGCTAAATCATCTGTGATTAGAACGTGACTTCATTCATACCACTGCTTTCAGGGGTGGTTTTACTTGGTCATCCTCTCTTTTGGGCTCAAATCTGTGGAATATGCAGTCAGCAGCTGGACACAAACCCTGCAGCAGTGCAGCAGAAGTTGCACAGCTGGACCTGCTCAGCACTGAGGGGATGGGGCAGCTGCAGCACCTTGGCAGGAGCTGCTGTTTCCATGGCCAGAAAAAATGCACCAGATATGCAAAATGTGGGGGACAGGGAGCTACCTGTTAAGAATGTGGGGGTTCCTACAGATTTTGGGGCTTCCTACAAAGTTTAGTTGGTTCAGTGCAGTTAAAAGAAGTGCTCTCACAGTAAAAGAAAAAAAGGAAAGAGCACAGAGGTGACAATTGGCCTGGTGTCCTGGAAAGCCCTGGGAAAGGAAACTTGTAAGGAACTAGGAAAGATAAACTACTGCCAAGTTAAAAAAAAATCTTTAAGTTAAAAGGTTTTGCTGAATTTTGTTGTTGAAACTGAACTGCAAACAGAAGTTCTACTGCTAAGAATATCTTGTAATTCCTCTGTTATTCTGATGACTCCATATAATTTCTGCATATAAGAAATAAGGTAGTTTAGAGAACAAGGAACTCTCTAGAATTTCATTACCAATGTCTCCCAAATCACCTTGTATGGAAAATCATATCACAGATATAATTTTGGCCACGCTTTCAGCATCCCCTGCTGAAGAGGCTGCAGCAGGGCTGCTCTGCCAGGGAATTACAGGTTTGACTTCTGTGAATGCTCCCTGGGGAGGTATCAATTCTGTCTTCCTAGGACACGTCACCTTTACAATACCTCGCTTCACTCCCACCAGGAGGATCACATTTTTCATTTATTTCAGGAAGAGAAATGTCTATAGAGATGCATTCTTGGTTTGGTTTATTTGGTCTGTCCCCAGTTACCATATTAGATGACTATTTCCCAATAAGTTACCTGTCCATTTTCATCAAAGCACCTGCCACTCACAGAACTATTGCTTAGGGCTTTATGCATCCATTTCTGAATGGTTTTCCCATTAATCTCTTCCAAAATGTACAAATTGTGTAAATTTACACCAAGTGTAAATTCCAGTCAAATGAAAGTTGTATTGGAAACAAATAAAAGTAAAGTTTGAAAAGCCCTAAGAGCATTGTCAGTAAGTAACGGATCAAAATTAACTTCAAGATTTATTGTATCGCTCTGGCACTTTGATCCACACTTCTCTATAGCCACGAGGAAACCAGCTTCCTTAATTTACCCATTTTTCATGCCTACATCTCCCCAGATAAAGCTGCTGTGTGCAGCAGGACAGAAGCTGCAGTGCCAATCCTTCAGGCTGCCCATGAGCTCCAGGAAAATGCCATTTTTTAGTACTGATGTTAAGTGTATTAAAGCACGATGGAAATTCCAAACATTTTTGCCAAGAACCTCATTTTGAGGAGCCCAAGGTGCAATAGCTCTGCCAGGTACACAGGGGAGTTAAGTACATGGATATTTTGCAGGTTTTCAAAAGGCATCCTCAGGAGGCTGTTAATGAGTCAACCATCAGAAAGTGCTTTCACTGCCATGCAAGGAAAGATCTCAAAACAGGACATGATATAGCTGCTTATTTTTTTATTCAGTGGTGGAAAAATGCTTTTTGCTTTTTATTTTCACTAAAAAAAAAATAGAAAAATACCTATTTAAACATTGCACATGCAGACCCCCATACAGCCGTATTTTCCCTTTATTTTTTTCCCTACAATAAAATGAAAAGAGAACTATAATTCTGTGCTATCCTCCATTCAGCTCCAGGAGAGCAAGCCAAAATCTGAATGAAATTACATTAGTGTATAATGCAAAAAGTTGCTCAGGACTTATTTAAACACAATATTTAACAGGATTTGGGGTGCTTGTCAACATCTGTAGAAACTGCATTAAGGGCAAAGGCAATAAAACCAATCTTTGAAAATAAAGTACCTTCTTTCCAGCCTACAACCTCAGTGATGCTGTACTTTGGGGGTTTTGTACTCCAGAGATGTCTCTTTTAGCTGTCTTGCCTGCCTTGATTCTCATTTGCATGATCTGAAAATCACCCAAACAGTCTGAGATGAGGAAAAGCAACGAGTAAGTCACAAAGAATAGGTCTGGCACGTAAAACAAATGCTTCAAGATGACAAAGCTTGAAGAGAGAGTTGAAGAAATAGAAGATGTAAATTAAATTTCTCCTTGGAAATGTAATTAAAAACCCTTAAGTGACAGCTACGCTATTTTATGACTGTGAATTTATAAAAAAAGAACACACCAGGCCAAAACTGACATCAGCTCCTTAAGAAAAGCTGAAGGAAAGGGCTTTTATCTTCTTTGGTGAAGACACAGAGGCACAGAGTGCTCCAGGTGACCAGAACTGGGGGCAAGCTGGGCTGGACAATGGCCACGATAACCAGAGTGAGACTGAAGCTGATGTGAGAAGGAACCCAGGTGTCTGCTTTGAGCTGCACAATGTCCACCCCTGCATAAAGACACAGTCCTGCCAAACCCTGGGGAGGAACGAGCCCAGGCTCAGAGGGAGTTTCAGGGTGATCCCTGTGCTGCCCATGGAGCAGGGATGCAGCCTGGATTCCCTGGCAGCAGGCTGTGGCTTCCTGCTCATGGCCACAGGTCCCATCTGTTCCTCCACACCTGGGAAAAGCTGCATCTGCCCAGCACCTGAAAAGGGCAGCCTGGCAACCTGCCACAGTCACTGCTTTAAAAACTGGGGCCAGCTCACCACGGTGAGCACCCCAGACCAGGAATTCTGCATCCTTTCACACTCTGTGCCACCATTTCGCACCTTCAGGGAAGGGAGAGTCTTCTCCACAATGTCATAATGCTATTGATTTTTGAAATACAAGGAAGACAGGGAACAGCTCATCTGTTTTTTATTACAGTGTATAAACAGTGGCAAAATAATCTCCAAATTAGAGAGACGGATTTGATTAGACACATCAGAGTTCAAACACACTCCCTGGCTAGGCAAACAGAAAGGAGTGTGCCAGCATTCTCAAAATGCCTCACAATATAGGAAGGAAACCTACACAGAGAAACAAAAGTCTCATTTAGAAGCTAAGGTGCAATACTATCAATGACACATTCTCACTTGGCAAAGTGTTTTACATTCCACTCCTTACACGGTCTGAGGAGGAGTTATACACAGTGAAAGCTGCTGTGTACATGGAGGTCATGCCAGCCTAGGTCCAGAAAAAAAACCCTTTTCAGTGAAGTATTTAAACTAAACAGGCCTGTATTGACACAGTGTTACAACACTTACTATTTCTGTGTTATTTAATTCCAGGGAAATTACTGTGTAAAACAAAAGGGCTGTATGACAAGAACATACTGACATCTGCTGGCTTCTGCAAATGCCTTTCTCTCAAGATTAGGATTTAGTGTCCTCAGCAGGTTTTTTCCTATCTAATGGGCTGCATAAAAAATTAACCTTGTCCATCTCTGAACATGACAAATTAAACCAGTTATTCTGTACTTGCAAATGTTAAAGTATGTGTGGCATTCTGTGGTTAAACAATTCACACAAATATACTTCTCTTCCATATTTGACTTCTAAAGGATCACAGGAAATTACTTTTGCCTAATTTGTATAAAAAACCCCAGTGATAGGGCCCACAATTTACATTTGAATAATTATTTCCCTCATTTCTTTGCCAACAAAAAACTAGTATTGCCCATTTACTATCCAAAACTGTACCTGCAGCTGTCACTCAGGCCAGGCTCATAATGGCAAGTATTGTTTCACAGTAATGATCAGCCAATTAAAAGAACAGATTTTATTTGTATTAGCACTGTGACCAAAGGAGACATATAAAGATAACACAGGAATCACCTAGCACCCCTCCTATCGAGAGTGATACCTAAACACAGCAGGGAAGATCCATTATCTCTTATCATTCAACACAATCACACAGGCATTTTGATAACCACAATATAGTCCCAAAGACTGAACAGTTTCAAACCTACAGCCTGCAAAAGTCAGAAATTCCACCTAATACAGGCACCTCCCAAAGCAGCTCTAACCTAGCATGCTTGTGAATAGGGAATATTCTGTACATCTTCATGCACTTCTAAATTTATTATTTGAAAAGGGTGTGATAAATTCATTTAATGCTTTCTTTAACAATCCTAGCTTAGTATTTCCTCCCTCGTGTGTGCTATAACACAAAGTTACGGATGACAGTTTAAACACAAAATAGAAGGAATTCAAAATCATAATTCACAGTGTCAGTGACTCAGATATGTTGCGTTCAGTTACTGAGGCACAAATTTAGTATTAGAAACAATGATGCAAAGCATCAAATAATAACAGTTGCCAAGCTGTGCTCAGCGCAGCTCATAAACACCTTCCTCAATATCTCTGTATTTCCAAAGCAACTCTCAGCTGCAAGGTCACTTCCTTTTATTGGCTCATTAGCTGGACTCATTTCATAGTTGTGAAAAGGTAGATGAAAACCACAAATTCACCTTTTGAATGCTTTATTTGAGTACATTTCCACTGTATGCTCTTGTGTGTTTTAGTGAGTGCACCACCCTGCCTGTTTCTTACTCTTGCAGCATCGTGCCAGGCAGGACCACCCATGCTCCAGTGTCAAGCAGCAATAGCACTGTGCTATTATAGCATTCATTTGGAATTCCCTTTCAATTTCCTCATTTGAGACAGTTTGTTAAATTATTGAAACTTCTTATATATTAAACATCCGCAGAGAAAATTCTTAGGGGAAAAAAAAAAGAAAGAAAGAAAAGGAAGGGGAATACATTATTGCCCTAAAAGTCTCCTACTCTTTAAAAGGTGATTCCAGATTCTTCAAATTCATAGATAACAAGAACCAGCCTTCCAGGAGAGTGAGAGGAAAAATACATCCTTTGGAGATCCCCAAAGCCAGTATGGACCACTGTTTGTCCCAGTCAGCCCAGCACATGCTACTGCCAGAGCCATTGCATAAACATCAGGATTGGGGCATTAAAAAAAATAGTAATAGCAATTAAATATATATATATATATGTATATATGTAAAGACCAGCTTTCCTCTTAGCAATTCAGAGGCCTCAAAATGACCCTCAAAGGTGCAGGCTCCACTGTGAGCTGCCCTGATGAATACTGGCAAAACTAATGAGGGAGGGAAGAGGAGAAGCACAAATGGTACATGGTTAAAGGACATCAAAAGTGTTCCTCCTCCCCGTTATGATCAATGGAGTTTCCTAATGATTTACGTGATAGAAGGTCTGGAGAGCTTTTTGGGCTCACTTTGCAGGCCTTCAAAGAAGAAGAAACATGAGATCAGACTGCGTGGCATTTTGAGTAGCAAAGGAACCAGCAAATGCACGAGGTGTTAATAGAACACAACTCAGGAGTCATTTGCTCTGGCCATGTGGAAACACTGGCTGAGAATGTGCTTCTTAAAACAATACTGAGATCTGCTGATATGACAGCTTTGATTTAAACACAGGGACAGCAATAAAGCAGCCAATTTACCACCTAAAATTTACCTCAGCTAATAAAGATGCATCCACTTATGCAACTAATAGAGCATTGCTTTATTGGCAAAGTGTGAATCTCTCAGGGCAGAGCACAGGGGACTACAGTTTGATTTTGGCAACCAAAAGTCTGAAATCTGCAGGTAAGAAGAGTTTATCACCTTTCTCACTTGCTCTCCATTTCTACTTCACTTGCATTTATTACTTCCTTGTGAACAGTATGGTCATGTAACATGGAATAGTTCATATGAGAACTATTCCAAGGACTGGAGAAAACATTCTTCAATCTAATTTGTACTTTAATAACTCTTAAGCAACTTGAAAGATAGCCTCACCCTGAGAAAACTTCAAAAAATATTTTTTTGACATTAGAAATTAGTGTCCAATCTTTTTGCTTCTTGTATAGTCAGTGCCAAAATATTTAGTGGCTTCAATGGGGAAACAATTTTTACCATTTTAAGATTTCCTATCTGCTAGAAAAACTTGCATGAGAAATTTGGATTCATATTTTAGTCTACTGCTTTGTAGCAGTGCAAATATGGAAAGAGAGGAAAAGTCTACATTACTTTTAATATCAAAGGAAACTTCCTAACTTTCCTTTCTTTTGCCTGCTTGCAAAGCTGTAACACAGCAAAGCATCCTATTGACTACTAGATAAACTTTTTAAAAATTGCATGGTTTAAGACATGTTTATAAAGGAACACTGATATGAAGAATTATGATTTTATTCAACAACACAACCCCCCCACCAGAACAATTATTAAAAATCCCACACCAGCCCCCCCAGGCTGTCTGGCCCGTGTCAGTCAGACACAAGCTGAGCTCATGACACAGACCCTGACAGGGCCATCACAGCTCTGTGGTCACCACTTGAAAACAAATTTGCCCCTCAAGCCCAGGTAATAGTGCTGATTGGAACAGAGGTGCTGCTAACCATTGACCTTGGAGAGACTTGATTTTTACCTATACATATTTACTGTGACATTGTATTTTCCTAAATTTGATCACTTTAATTGCTTGAGTTTTAAAATGGTTTTAAATTCTTTCTTTTCATTCCAAACAGGGCTTTTACCTGGTACTCAGAGATGGGATCATGACCTCGCTGTCCCTTACAGCTGCCCCCAAGTCCTGCAGAACCCTTTATATCACAGCACCAAAAATTAGTTGTGATATAGTTTGGATTCGTTATAGCAGAAAAGCACCTTCAAATTTAGAACATAATAAAGTATTTAGGTTCCCACATAGCCAAGTTTGTACATAATGAGATTTCAAGCGACACTTGAGTCCTTTTTAGAATCCACTCAGGTTCTGACACACACACATATTTTAAAAAAGGCAGTTCTCTGGCTGCAGTGAAGCAGCAGTTTGAGTCAATTCAAAAGCAGGAACACAACCACGAGCACCAAAACAATGGGAAGGGGAAAACCTCTGGCTAGACCACATTAAAAGGCAAACATGTAAGAATGTTATCATCAGAAGTTGATTACAAACCCTCCTGCAGAGAAATGGCAATTGCTGAAAACAAAACGATGCCTGCAGTGCTTGAAGGGGCCAAACTACTTGACTGCATCACTCTGCCCCTTTGAACCAGTATGTCCCAAGAAGAACTGATTAACCAGGTGGCTCATTGGATATGGCAGTCCCCAGAGTGAGGATGAAAGATCATATCAGCACCAAAGCTGACTGATTTGGAGGCTTTTTACAGGGGGAGGAGTAAAAGACAGCTTCAGTATCAAAGAACATGTGATTTTAGCATAAGGCTTATGCAGAGCAGGAGGATCTGTTTGTGTCCTGTACCCCAGAGAGCTCCGTGCACCAGGGGACAGGGAAGTCCTACCCTGCCCCACCTGACAACTGGGCTTTAGGGCTGATTTTTCCCAGAGTGCCACAGGATCCTTAATAACCAGCTACAGCCAGAGATTCAGCATCGAAAAGAAGTGAAAGCAACGTTGTAAAATAGAAATAACAAGACAAAAACGTACATCAAAAACCCCCAGGTAATATTGGGGACTGGAAAACAAAAAGAATGAATTCATCTGGTTTTAAGCTGAGGACATTCACAGGGAAGCAAGTGTGTGAAACATGCAATATGGACAATTTGGGTATTTGGCAAGAGCCCAGCACTTGTAATGACCGGGGCAAACCCAATGGGTCCCCCGTGGAGGCAGCTGCAGACTAACACACCATCACGATGGCAACAGAGAGCAGGTCATCAGGAAGGGAAGGAGCCATTTGGAGAGTGTCTGAAATTAAGGAGTGGGAAAAGGGTCTAATATCACAGAAAGATCAGGAGGATATCTAGATCCATTCATCTTCCTGCTGGGTCACTCCATGTGGCTCAATTCAAACTGCACTCTGGGACTTCCTTTGCATTTATATTGTTGCAGGCTCAAAATGGGTATCACCATGTGGTAGATGACATTTTAGGCAGCTTATCTTCAATGTTGGAAGAGAGGACATTTAAGTAACTACTTACACACACAGTGGACTGCCTGTAGTGGAGTGACACCATTTTTTAGAAAAAATCCTGGAGCTTCACTGTAGAGTTTCATTGTAACAGGAGAGAGTATTTCATATTATTTCCTGAGACGCTGAGCAGAGAGAACCACCCGGTAGCACAACTTGAAACTGATGCTTCAATATCTTTTCCCACAGAAGGAGGAAGACTGTAAGCTCTGCTCTGTGGTCAAAGATCACACAGGCTATGCTGCATCCCAAGGCAAATGTTACAGAATTACATCAATTTGAAGACAAAAGGATTATTCTGAAAGCAGTGTTTAATACTGTATTCTACAATTTCATACAGGGGTTGTTTACAGGCTCTTTTTTTACAATCAAAATCATTTGCTCAACAAAATATCTCCATAGTATCTCATAACCCTTAATTTAGGAATGAATGCTAACTACGAAAACAGTGACTGAACATGGCAGACAAAGGTATCAATATTGGCTCTGACAGAGACTACCAACCCTTTTTCCTGGATCAGTGCCATTCAACATTGTCTAATTTCTCTCTCCTCAAACCCTGAATTATCAATCCTCTACAACACGTGGAAAAACTCGGACACCTAAGAGCCTATTTAACAAAGCATATTTAAAAGATAAAAGCCGAAACTCAAGAACTGGCCATCCAGAGGAAGAGCAATGCTGGTTCACCAGCCAAACCACTTTTGTGAGTGATGACTGTCATTAATCATTGAACAGACACAGAAAATATGTTTTTTCAAGACAACAAGACAATTACACAATGTTTTATTTTGAAATCCAGGGCTCTGGATCTGTTTGAGGTGCACAACAGACTGTCAGTTTTGTAAGACTACAGCATTACAGGCATTTCTCATGTGTAAGCTGCAGGAAAGATAAAAAAGCCTTAAAACACCCAAAGGACAGACCATGGGATGAGCCAAATCCAAGGAAACCAACTGCACCTGCACTGGGCTTTCCCACCAGGGCAGCACATGTGGATTTAGTGTTTTATCTCATGTGAAGATGGAGTTGATTTCAACACAGCAAAGCTTTTTTTCCTTTAACAAAAGTACAGCTGTCCAACACAACCACCCTTCCTTCCACCTGTACACAGGGGTTCTTCCACCTTCTCTACAACTGCTCTGACTTTTGGAGTACTTTAATTTGAAATAGTAGCACTTCCATGTTTAAACCTTGTCCTAAATTTCCCACCCACATTTTTACACACTCACACCTTCAAAAAAAATGCATTTAGAGTTGGAAGTGTCTACATCAAGTCTGAGTTTCCCAAATTTCTTGGGAAAAAGAAAAAAAAAGTATTTTCAGGCCAGCTTCTTACTGTTCTGATCATATAGTGTTTGCTCACAACTAATACAGAGACTGAACTCAGAGACAATAAAATCCTTTGAAAACTTAAGGAACCAGCAACCAGGAGAGCAAGCTATTATGGATGTCCTCATCAAGAAAATTTTTCAGCACACATTCATACTTTATTTGATTCTAGAAAAAAATCCAGTGGAAAACTGATTCATACGTGCCCAAAAGTAAAGGAAAAGTTTGAATCCCAACCACCTCAAATCAAAGAACTACAAAACACACAGAAAGCTGAGAGTCACTAACTCCCCACTCGGGCCATTCCCTTAAGAGTTGTACTTGATCCTTCTGGGTCCCTTCCAGCTCAGAATATTCTGTGGGTGTGACTCTGTGTAACTCCAGCTCTCACTACCATTGCTTAAACACTGCAGAGCTTAAAGACAGCAATTTCTTGGAATGTGTTCTAGACTGTATCATTGAAATTCACTTTTTTAGCACTGTAACCTCTTCCTTCTGTATCCTGAACTTTCCTGGCCAGGGGTCGTGCACCAGAAGCCAAGCATGTTGCACACAGAAAATCTGTGTATTTGCAGTGTTTGAATGCTGGTCCCAGGCAGCTGCACCTGGCCCCGCAGTCAGCCCCGTGATGTTTTATCTTAAGTGATTTAGTTTTGCATGTTTGCCCTTTCACACAGCCGAGGCTTTCAGCTCACCCTGCTGTAACCATGCTCCCCTACACCTCCCCAGCCGAAGCAGAGGTAATTATTTTAATGGATATCAGTTTGCTCAGTCACTTCTACTCAAGCTCCCTGGCTGACTGCAGCCAGTCTCCTGCTGACACACGCCCCCAGTTTGTGGCACAGCACTTCCCATTCCAGGGAGTTATCTTAATTCTAGGGCACCGAATGGCAGAGGCAGGTCCTGAGGCATCTGTCAGCGTAGAACTCATATTTACCACGTTCCTTTCAGGTACTAGCACAGGAACATCTTGCTGTTTGGAAACACAGGATTTTGGAACTGCATCCAAAGTTGCAGAAGTTTTTTAACTGGCTTTGACAAAACTGCCACAGAGCTTCAGTCTTATGTTAGAGACACTTAACCAGCTTTTGAAAGATACATGCTTACAAAACAGGTATCAGTTTCTTTCCCCTTGAAAGGAGCCAAATGAATACCTCACAAAATACCTTGAATTTTGGAATATTCCCTAAAAACTTCACTTACTCTTCCTTCTGGACAGGATCTCTGCAAAGCACAAAATCTGGAGCAGAAGAAGAGAGACATTAAGCTACACCTACTTGGCAGAGAATAGTATTTCAAAGTATGAGAAGCCTATTTTTGGCACTTGATGTTGCTTGCTGGCCAGCTGCAACCCATCCCATGAATCCAGCACCACCAGCCCTTCCTGCTCTACAGAACTGCACAAACTCCAGCACTGCTCTTGCACCGCTGTCAACCCCAGCAGCCCAGAAGGGATTTCCCAGCTCCTTTCAGTTTACATGCCGTTTTTATTGCATCAACCTGAAGGACAGAAATAAAATTATCTAATTTGCAATAAGTTGTCATTTCTGGCACAGTAAATTTTAGCAAAATAATAGTTATGAAGGGAAAGTGTGATAAATACTGAGAGCTTCATAAGCAGTTTTTATTCATAAAAGCAGGCATTCAGAATAGGTGATAAAAACACTACCTACTGATAACATGTGCAAGAATGCACAACAAAAAGTGTCAGAGATGGCATTACACTGCTCAGTATGAGGACTTGCACTACAAAATAATCATGGGCACTGAAAAATTCAATTATTTAAATAAAAGAACAGAACTACTCCTAAGAAAGTGCAACTAAACAAAGAATTAAAAACAAAGAGCAAGAAAAAGTAAAAAAAGTCTTCTCATTAATGACTTGGGCAAAGATCCTGAGGCAGGAGCCTTCTGCTCTCAGGAAATAGCACAGCTCCAATTTTGCACAATGGAGTCGTCAGTTCTGCCACAGATGTTTGTGATTTCACCCTATAAAGAGCAGAAACAGTCAGGACCCCTAATAAATGTTCTGTTTGCCACTTTTTTAAGCCCTGTCTGTCCTCTTGCTTCCTAACCCTTCAGTTTTGTTCACACCCTACTTTTACAGGGCTGTGGGAGACAAGAGGATCCTGATCTCCCACGTGAAATGGCAAGGAGTCAAGATCCAAGAGTTAAGTAGAGGGAGTTCTGACATGCATAAAACAAACACATTTTTCAGCTACTATATATTCTCCCAGGCTGTAGTATGATGTATTATTCTTAATTACATAAGATTCATCTTTTTCAGATGAGTATACCTTTCAGACAACAATATGCTTAACGCAGCCATACCTTCCATAACTGTAAATAATATTTCTTCTTGTGGCCAGCACTTAGGAGCTCTACCCTTGATGGTATATAATGCTTATAGTTAGATTTAAAAATCAGATCATGCCATTTCAAACTACAAGGTGAAAAATTAGCAATGGTGAATTTTTTTAACTCAGCCATTGGTCTCTCTTTCCAAGCAGCTCAACCTCCTCCAGTGCAAGCAGATAGTGAACAGCTCTTTGGTCCTGAACAAAGCTTACCTGTCTGCACAAAGAGAGAGCAAGGGTACTATTTCCATTAAATTCCTCCTAAAAACTAGGCAGAAACCTTGAAAATCCAGCATATATCTATGTATGCATATATATATATATGGCTGGCAGAGAAGCAGTAGGTCTCCCACAAAGCAATGAAAAAAATACTGAAAGAGACTGACTGGCCATAGCAGAGGGAGAGTTTGCAGGGAATGAGATAAGATTCTTTAGAAGATGATAGCTAAGAGCATTACCAGGAAGAAAAAACTCACAGAAAAGACAGCAAAAGCAGTAAGAAAAGTAAGAGGAGAATGGGAATACAAAAAGTACATGAAGTGTGCCACCAGAGATGACACAGGTACGAGCTGATCCTGCCTTGGGCAGGAACACAGAGACTGACAACAGGAGTGGCTGAGTCCCTTCTGGCCTTGCTATTCCGTGTTTGAGTTCAAGGGGGCTTTGTGCAGGGAGCAAGGAGACACTTCAAAACCCAGCAGCACCGGCAGCCATGGCCTCAGGACAGAACGTTCCCCCTCCTGTGCAGCAGCGCACGCCAGAAGGGATTGTGCACGGAGTGTGCAGGCATCCCTGGAATGGTTCTCAGTGCTGGGAACTGGACCTTGCAATCCTGCGTGTGCACCCATATTCTGTGCTGGAAACAGAGCACATTATGCACAACAATTAGCAATCCCACTCTCATCCTCGACACTTGACTCCTGGCAGCATTTCTGTCATTAAAGGGTACCCTTTCCTGAAAGCCAGAACAGCATCCTCATCACGTCAAGGACACCAAGTACTTCACTTACAAGAACTATAAAAATCATCAACATACTGTGAATTTTATTCGTTACATTTGTCAGCTCTATTTCTGATATTGGCTAAGTACTAATAGAAAAAAGAAATATAGTCTTGACATTAGAAACACAGATTTCACTTCAGGAAATGCCGGATCCTTTGTCTAATGTATTTACCAGAAGAATAAACTGTAAATGAGACTTGGGAAGCCAAGCCTTCAAAGCCTGCATAAGTGGAGTAGATCTCGACTATAATCAGATTTCCTACATAAAAGTAGCTTCCCCAAAACCCAGTAATGCAAAATATTCAAGTAAATAAAAATAATTTAAAAATACCTGTTCTAAATCACTACAGTCCCGATAACTGGAGCACGTGATACCAGCCACCTTCCTGAAAACTAAATGATCTATTGACATACATATTGGAAATTCACACAGCCCCACTACTCTTCCCAATATATAACTTCTCAAGCAGCTATGACTATTTGATTGCTAAAACTTAATTATTTGATTATGAGGGTTAGCTCTCTTTCAGACTGCGATTCATCCACATCATCAATCTCTACCACAGCATGACAAAACCTTGCTTTTACTTTTACAGCCCATGCATACAACTGTTTTCACACTTCCGAATGACAAATGAAACACACAGTATCTTTCCTCTCTTTAAATATCGAGTCTGGAGAAGTGAAACGAGGTACTTGACATTCTCGGGACGCCATCAGCAGCGTCTTATGTGTGTTTTATGATCCATCTCCCCTTAAATAAACTGAATTTTATTTAAAGTGAAAAAAACAGTCAACACTAAACTTACTTCAGAATGTAACATACTACACCACATTTGCAATTCAGAGAGTAGATAAACAAAAGCTGCAGATTTGGACAAGATCTTTCACACTTCGCTGATGTGAATCACTCCAGTCAAACTTCAGACCACATTCGTTTCACCATCTGCACGAACCATGTTAAGTTGGCAGCTCAATGTCCAACAGCCACATCACAGATTTTGGAACCGCACGACGTGTGCCACTCTCGCAGTGCAAACCCATCTCCCAGTGCAAAGCCCTGCCCCTGCTGAGGAGCGGCATCCTAAAGGAACTGCCTGGGCATCTTACACGGATACAGTGTCACTACACCTGCACTGAACAGCTATTCAGGCAACACCGATACTTTTCTTCATGACAGAGGCATGCAGGAGAAAACGATGTGATGAACCGCCAATAAAATCAGCAAATACCGAGGACTTACAGGAAGGTAGTTTCCCAGCAGTTAAATATCTGCACTCTTTTAACGAGCAACTCGTCAGAGCCCCGAATGCCCATGCTCCTCGTCCTTCCCTGTGTTTGGGAGCCACCTCCCGTGCCGCCGTTCCGCCCGCAGCCCCTCACACGGCGCTTCGCAGGCGAAAGCGGAGCCGGCGCGGTGCCCCCGAACGCAGAGCGCCCCTGCCCGCGGGCATCCCTTCGCTCCAGCCCCGGACCCGCGGCTCCTCGAGAGCCCCCCCGGCCGCGGGCACTCCGCGGGCGCGCATCCCTCCCCTCCCTCCGCCCGGGCCGCCCCGGGAACTTTCCGGCGGCGGAGCGGGGCGGCGG
>VXAD01010500.1:1515421-1528828 GCA_013399195.1 Dicrurus megarhynchus
CGGGAACCCGCGGGGCCCGAGCGGGGCCCGCCCGCACCTGCGCCCGCACCGGGGAGGGCTCCGGGGACAGCTCCGGGGATGCTCGCGGCCGATGCTCACGGCCGGGCGCTCCGCCGAGGCGGAACCTTCCCGGGGCGCCGGCGGCGCGGTCGCAACTTTGTATCCCCGGGGCTCGTCCCGGAGAGCTGCGCTCGCCCCCAGCCCGAGCGGGCAGCGGCCGGGCAGCGCTGGTGCGGGAGGCAAACATACATCCAAAGCGGCAGTGGGAAAATTGCTGATTAAAACGATGCCCTTGGCGATCCCCAGCCAACTCTGCCTGCTTCCTTCCCCTCCCTCCTGCCCAAAGGAAACCAAATCTCACAAGAATTCTAATGCTCACCTAATGAGAAGAGCATCGCAGCATTCCTAAGCGCATGAATTACTGTTAAGTGAGGCTGACAGCAGCTATTAATGACAAAGTTTGGGGGAAAAAAAATAAACATCAAGACCTGTCAGAACACTGCCTTGTCCTTCTCAATACATTAGGTATTATGTCTGTAGAGATCACACGTTTTTGTGCTGCTCAACCTTCAGCTGCAATAAATTAATGCCACTGAGACTTACTCCAACATGTAAACTGGTATCAATTACAGTTGGGGAGCGTAAGAATCAGACAGATGTGCTACCCCCTGTGGGGTAGGAGCTGGGAGTTGTTTTAAGCATGGAGATGGAAGTGCAAACCAGTTAACAATCAGGTGATAAAAGGAGGAGGCAAGCTTTAAATCATAGGCATGTGATCCCTTAAAAAAACTTTATATGAATATAAACTCCCTATAAACTTCTTCATCTGTGCAGAAAATAAATACAGACAAGCATTCATAAACTGAACTGCAGTTCCCACATCTATAATGTACAGAAGTACCTCAAAAGCACATATCTGTATCCCTCTGCCTCTCCTGACGGATTTGGGGCTTGGCCTATTTCTGCTGCTATTTTAAGGCCCAAGGTGTGATCCTGGATCCCCTAAATACGTAACTCAGTGGAACTGCTCGGGAATGTTCCTTTAGCAAGGCACACCAGTTTATGAAGCTGGATTATGTCAAACAGTAACTTCAGAATTTATCATTCCTCATCAAACATGAAGCAATGTTTAATGGCTGGAAAATTTTACTCCACCTCATTAAAATCTGTCAGATTACTGAGAGGTACAAAGTTACTCAAAGATTCGTTTTCAGGATCAAAACTTAAATTATCAAGTTATCCCAACAGATTCTCTCAAAACGTAGGTCCCACTCTGTAGGCTGATCCCTATGGAGCTCATATAAAGATCCTCGGATGGATCTTTGAATCCACCCTGGGGGTTTCCTTCACTTCTCTTTTCAGCCTTCCAATTCACTCCAAAATCAACGCAAAGAAGGCAATGGGAGGCTTATGTCCAACAAGTGTAAATTGGAGGTCAAAACATTACACTGAAGTTCATCAAATCACTAAAAAGTTATTTTAAATTTGGTAACTGATTACTGTGCAGTTCAAGATATTTAAAGCCATATTTACTAATCCCTCTAGGAGACAGTGATGCTGGTAGAAGATTAGCGGGTAGAAATGAAACACAAAGCTGGCAACATTTCATCAGTCTTCCTTAATTTGTATATTTAGACCCTCCTATAAGAAAGTAATTTTCAACATTTTGATTAAATATGACTGACTGCATCGATAAGTTTGCCATATGGCCCAGTAACTCCTACTTTGTCAGCAGTTTTTAAAGACTATAATAAAAAAAGACCTGAAAAAGAAACTTCCATGTAAAAAATGTCCACCCTTTGATGATCTATGCTGATGTAGTATGAGGCAAACTTTCTTCCTGGTGAGATTTTTGCCATTAGGTGATTTAGGCTAAATCCTGGCTCACACAGAGGTACCCATTGAGTGACTCAGAGGAGTCAGATTCTCCTGCCCATCCACTCAATGACCATGAAGCCCCAGGGTTATGAAAGAGAGCAAGAAATGAAAGGCCATCCAGTACCTTTTTCCCACGTGAAGCAGCCCAGGATTCCTTTCTCTTCTCCAACGCAAAGGTTTTTAAGTATCTCAATTTCTTCCCAAATCTGACCTCTAGGGTCTCATTATCTACTCCCCTGTCTGAACAAAGCTGGAAGTATTTCTCCAGCCAGCTGGCAGTCTCCAGAATGAAGAATTTAAAACTATTTTAATGTGCTAAAATAATAAGCAGCTGAAGCTCACACAAATAAACTAAACCAAAATCCTTCATAAAAGAACAAAAAAATCTCATGAACTGGACTTAATAAAAAGTTTCCTTTACGCACTCAAGAGTTCATGTTGATTAGTGAATACTCACTGGAATGCTGAGAACTCCTCACAGGATTAAAACTAAATCAGGTGCAGGTGTACATTCCTTTGATCTGTCCTTGATTAGAGACTCAGGTGTGTGTTAAGTGATGGGATGAGAGCTTGTCTTTTGGAGCCTCAACACCCACATACTCCTTTGGTACAAACCCTGTCAAAAAGGTTCCCTTGGCTTATTTTTCATAACTGTCTTCCCTTTGTTCCCCTTACATGAAAGAAGCCTGAACTGTAAGTCAGATCTTTCTTAAAAGAGCTCCTTCATGCTCCAGACTTTGCCATCAGTATGGTGTAGAGGCTCCCAGCTGGGGTTAAAGTTCTGGTGGAAGAAATAACTTTGGACGAGACAAAAGGAGACAGAAATCATGAGCAGAGAGAGAGAAGCAGCAGAGGCAGCATCAGTCTCCCATCGCTCAGTGGCAGAGCAGAGAACAGCACCCAAATATTGTTTTCTGTTCCAGAGCTCCAGGCATTACAGTATTTCCTTTCCTAAACATGATTGTATCCAAATGTACCTGCCTGTGTATCTCTTACACAGGAACCACCTTCGGACCTTGCTATTCATTCGTCTTTGGAATAAACAGAATATTTAAAGCACTTGATAAAAAATAATGTTGGCCATTCCACCCAAAAGTTATAATTGTGTAAAGCCACGATTGTCAGTCATTTCTGTAGGAAATATTTACAAAGAAAATACACAAACTTAAGTATAATTGTCCAGTCGTGCACTTAAAAAGTTGCCTCAAAAGGAGACATTTTCCAATTTAATGTAAATTATACATGGAAATAGAACAAAATAAAGGGCAAGTAGCAAACGGCTCCATTGAAACACAATGTTTTGAACATTCCCAGTCAGGGATTAATTCTTCAAATATTTTTAAAAACGTCTTTTCTGAATAAAAGCCTATTTCATGTTTTCTTAAATTTGGAAACCTTTTTCTCTTTATAGTAAAACATTTTCTGAGTTCATTTCCAAATTTGGGAACTGGCATAAGGTTGTTCTAACCAAGAGATCTCAAGAACGCACATCTATGGCATGTGGGAGAAGAACTGGAGGCGAAAGAGGATTTAGTGGAGAAAATAATTGTTCTGAAAAGTGGACTATGTCAGTGCTGCAGATGCTGTATCAAAAGAAAAAAAAAAAACAAGAGAAAAGTGGTAAAAATGTATTTAAAGTCTTTAAAAATAAAGTTTCTGTGTATTTGTAAGGAAGGTATAAATAGCACATACATATTTAATGCTTTAAAAATTCATTTTGTATTTGCAGCAAAGAACATCTCCAACACATCCACATCCACTGTGATTTATTCCTTCTGGTGAGGCTGCTCAGGCCATCACCACTGGGAAGGGAACACAGAAACCATTTGCAGTAAAATTTGTGAGCTTCAGGGAAAGTATTTGTGGTGGTGGTGGACGTGTCACAGATTTCAGTGCCACAAACAGTTGATAAATGGTTTCCAGAAAAATCATGCATTGGTACAAAGCTTGGGGATAGTCCACTGGCAGTCAACCCTTTGGACATTAGTAGGAAGTGCAGCCTTAAATGATCTGGGGAAAGATGGCTTCTGGATTCTTGAAATTTGAGACAAAAAGCACACAAACATAAGGAAATGAACAAATCACCTTCAACACACAACAAACATGAAAAAAAATGCGTACCACTCTGTACATGTGCTGTGCTGCTGGTGTGGGGGTTTAGTTTAACTTCAGATTTCTTCAGTTCTTTTAAATTCTTGGCAATTTGTAGTGTCTTGAGCACTGTTTTCTGGAGGGTGTGTTATATGGAGGCCAGTTGCACTGTGTCTGGGGGGGTTAGATTAATGAATCTGGTTAGATTGAATTTGTCCTTTGCTTGGGCTTTGTGCATCAAATACTGGCATCTGAATAGTTTAATGCTTTTGTCTCCATGTCAGAAGAAAGAGTTGCTACCTTTTTGTTCATATAGTTCTACTCAGGAGAATAATTCTGGGATATTTGGCCCATACTTTTAAGTTATTATTACATTTAAGTTTCAGATTTCAGTCATACATAAGAAAAGGAACTACATTGTTTTAACATCACTTAATTAGAAATTCATAGCTATTTAGTAGAATCTTTGAGTAGAAAGATAATACTTCTATTTTTAATGCCCCAATAGCAATATCTTCATGTGCTTGTATCTAGATGTCTGTAAGTTCAAGAGTTTCCCACTTATTTGCCTGTGATGAAATGTTAATCTCTTTCCTTTCTCCAGGGAGTTGTAATTTTCCTCTACCCTGACTTTGACTTATAGCATATGTACAACTTCTCTCGAAGACACATCTTGAAGAAGCAACTGCATGCCCAGCTCCCCGGCATCTCCTGATTTTGACCCATCTGCTTTATCTCCAGGTTATTTTGGGAGCACCTTGGGATCAAAGGCCGCTCAGATAGGGCTGATAGCTCGTTGCTTTCTCTGTGGTAAAAAGGTCAGGCTGCTTTAGGTGACCTTTCTGCTGGGAAAGCTGCAGCTCTGCGTGCTGTCTTTTCGCTGTCCTGTGTGCAGGGATTGCTTCACAGATTAAACATGATCAGGTTCTGTGCTTCCCTTTCTGTTTTCACTTCCTTTTATATTTAGGCAGAGCTATGGAAGTGTTGAAAGGAATTGTTGGAAGCAATGACATCAGTCTTCTCTCCTTTATGGTTGGGACAGTTGCTCCTGAAATAACCAGGGCAGGACTCTGGAACATTTTAATCCAGTGCCATCTCCAGCTGACTCCTGAGGATGCCACCAGCCATTTCCCCTTTCTCTTCAGCTCTCCACTGGTTTTCTTCCCTGTGCAACGAGGACAATGATCCTGGGTTTCCTTGTAAAAGAGCTACCAGATCCCTTAGCTGTGACCACAGAGCCAGGCTCCTGAGGAATTCCATGTTGGCCAGCATGAGCCATGCAGCTCTTGGGCCCAGGAGCGGGTGTGTGTATTTTAAAGGAAAGTAAATACTGCAGATGCTGCAGAATGGGCTTTGTAGCTCTTGTCATAAATATGGGAACCTTGAGGGACCAGAGGGAGCAGTCATCTTCTCAGTGATGATTCCTGTGGGAGCTGGAGAGTCCTGTTAAGCAATTCCAGAAGACATTCAGGGTCAATTTGGTGCTGTGAGATGTCTTTAATTCTTACATCACCATAGCAGGATTCAGAGCAACTGAAGGACTGACAATTTTTATGGTTTCCCCAAGTGCAACTTTTTTTGATCATGCCACAATTAATAAAATATTTCACGTAGAATCATTTGTACGGGTTTGGAAGTACTTTTTCCATACTTGCAGACTTTGCAGTTTACTCTTTCTAGAGCTGTCTGAGCACACTGGCCCCTGTGACACCCTCAGAATGTGCTAACATTTGCACCACAGCCTTGGACTTTCCACCCTAAATTGGAGGAACTCATTGACTGACATCTGCATTTACATTATACAAAATTTAGAATTCCTTTTGCAGTGTTAATTGAAATACTGAAAGACAGAATTTGGGAAAACCTTTTCTGAAGACTGCTTGATTCTCAATCCCCTAGACCAAGTTTCCAGCAAGTCTTTGTAGTTCATTAACTACTGGATTTTAGAATTATAATCTGCCCCTCAGCCTAACAGCATTTGGAATCAGTCCAGAACTGAGGATCACAAATCCTGGAGTGTGGACTAACATAATTGAGAATCACTTGCCTAACACCACACATGATTCTATGTTTGCAGCAGAGAAAGGATTTAAAATGGTTTTATCAAGAACAAATAACAGGGAAGCTGTTGGTTAGCAAAGAGAAAGAAAAATAAATTCCCTGAAAATAATGAAATATTTTCCAAACCTTTCATTTGTGAATCCATATTGCTTTAGATAAAGAATCAAGCTGGCAAGTGGCCCATTATAAATAAGAGAGAGGAAAAAACCTGCAGAGGTGTGTTCACTCACTTTTAAGGGTAGAAACTCCCAGAAAATCCAAGAGCTGCAAAAATCAAATCTGCCAAAATCTCTGACTTTCGGAATTAAACTACAGTTACAGAGATAGGTAATTTATTTCTAGTATTTTTATCACTAATGTATTCACATCTCTGCTCTCATACGTGGAATATATATTAGATTCATAAAAATGAATTGAAATTTACTATTTCCTGGATTATCTTATTCCAGTTAAACCCTTGATTCATAAGGCAATTGCTGAAGATAAATAGAACTTCATGAATTGTTCATAAACTGCACAAATTCACAAGTTAGAGATGAAAAATGTAAGCCACACAACCCTTCATCTGTAGGCCACGAATTCGAGTCCAGGTTTGAGATCAGCAGCGACCAAGATCCATTTTCATCTTATCACCTGAAGGCTTTCTGGTAGCATTTGTGAACTCAGTTTGTTCCCTCGGCTCCATCTTTACAGGATAAGTGGCCACATAAATAATTCACTGGAACTTGTCAGAAACAAGAAGTTGTGAAATGTAAAGTCTCCTCCATCCATCCAGCTGTATAAGCAGCACACAGGAGCTAATTTTCTAACCTTTCACTAAGCTTTGCATGGACCTAGACACAGAGGAGTTCTTGCACATTTTTAATAACCTAAAGCTCCTCAAATATCAATTCTTTCTAATAATATGCTCCCTAGAAATACCACTTTTGAGGGTTTTCTGTTCTTTATTGCAAAATTATTAGGAAAACCTTTTCACCAGGGACCCTTGGCTACGCAACTGTTACAAAACAAAAGCTTCTCCTTAACAGAATAACTTTGATGTTCTGTTGTTTGAGGGGAGCACGTCAGAGTCAGATTTACTTAGAGAAAGCACAGAGAGGGCAGGGGGGACATGGCACTACTTATTTTGGGCTCTTCATGGTTTTTTGCATTGTGGGTTAGATTAATGGGATTTTTAACGTCATGTGGAACCTTAAACATTTTTTAATTTTCATGAGAGAGAAAATGTGGGGACTATCCCCACCTATGTCTTGGCAGCACTCTGGCCATGACTTCTTGGAGAACATGGAATAATAGAATCATGGAATGGTTTGGGTTGGGAGGGACCTTAAAACCATCACATTCCATGCCCTGCCAAGGGCAGGGACACCTTCCACAGACCAGGTTGCCCAGAGGCCCATCCAACATGGCTTTGAAGCACTGGAAAAACACAAGAGAGCCACTTGATCTGCAGCAATTTGGGTCCAGTGACTTTCAGCCCACGAAGTTGTGAACGCCAACTCCTCTGCAGGGTTGGCTGAGATGAAGGGATGCTGAAGGCCACTAATGCTCCACTGGAGTCTGTACCAAAAAAATAAGTCTACATGGATAGCCACTGAGTTTGTTTCTGTAGCTACAGCTACAGCACTAGAGTTGTAGATAAACCAGGTTTTTACAGGATTTTATGGCAAATTAAATACTTTGCCCTTGCGTAATCTGTTAGAAAAACTTTTCTAAGAAAGTGATTGAAAGTAGGCATTTATAATTTGCTTATCCTACCATCACACTGAGACCTTAATCAAACAGATGTAGGATTTGTGCTTTAGGACCAAGCTTGCACCTGCACAGAAATCCCTGTCCAGTGCCCTCCATTTACCCCCATTCACTGCACTAATTCATGGGTTTAGAAACTATAAATTACAACAGACTTGATCTTCTACTGCTGTGAAAATTTGGCCTCCAGGCAGCCACTGGTAACCCCTGGGCTGTCCGGATGCAGTCTGAGAATCATCCCTGTGCCAAAGGTTTTAATTAAAAAACCCAACCAAACAACAAAGAGCACTCCTTAAGACACTTATGCCTACAAAAGGACTCAGCACACAAACGTACAATATCAGGAAAAGTTATACAGCCCTGGATATTTCAGCTGTACCTGCCTCACTAAAGGCATTGCTTTTTTGGGGAAGAATAGTGTCAAAATAACGAGCCAAACGTGACAATAGCCATCCTGCAGCAACGTCACAGCCCTCAGTGCTTTGATACATGCAAAAGGTCTGCTAAACATGTATTTACAGCCAGCCAATGACTACAGGAAATAGCACATCAATACACAGATCAAGCTGATGCTTAATATGACTTTCCAAACCACCTCTGCCAACTGCCTTCATGCAAATAAGGGCCACATGTTAATTGCTTTAAATATTGTAAGGGATTAAGCAATTACGGGTTTTTATAGAATAGAGTCAATAAAAAAAAAATACTCTCTTTTCAAGTCTACTACATGAACTTAATTATAAGATAAAGTGTTAATGATCCTGTAGTAATTTTACACTGTGAAAAAGGCAGATGTACAGGCTGACCAGGACTGTGATAACAGGAATTTCAGTGGGAGTTCAACTGGGCACCTGCTGCTGCAGAAAACCCTTCAGGTTACAAGTCATTCCTTGAGGAAATGAGTTTTTCAAGCTGGCATAGCAGTAAGAGCTTCCAAAGGGCTTGATCCTTTTCAGAATGAGAAGTAGGACCCTAAACCACTTCAGAATTCTACAGGTTTTATACAAAAACTCACTTGATTAATCTCTAGCAGACTCTGCAAGGTTGTGACTAACTGTGAGGGTCCACTACTAATTTTGGTTATTAACCTCATTTGATAGAAAGATAATCTGTTTCTCCATTAATGTTAATCCCTTTAAAATATTTCTAGTGGTTCTCCCATTAATCCATGCCCTTTATTTGATTGCAGGGGGACTAATTGCAGAGTAAGATAATGGTTTGTATGAGTATGTCTGGCAAAAAAAAAAAAAAAAAAAGAACTTATCTTTAAAAAGAAGATTTTCTTGAGAGAGGAGGATTTAAAAACTTTTATGTTTCCTAGGCCTGGAAATGGGTGGGCTATGACCCCCATGTAGGGATTCCTAGGTTCAAGTCTCCAGAAGCGTATAAAACTAGGGCTTATGGTGTATTCTTATACCAAACACATTTAATATCCTTCAGCACTATCCAAATAAAACCAAAACTTGATGGGTAGATAACATTTCCCTTGTAGCTGCTGAGAAATAGGAGTTTGTAACTGGATTTCTCCTCCCTTCTTCGTTTAACGCTGAGCTCGTAGAACGGCAATGGGACACTGGCATTTCCTGGGATTGGGTGAATGTGGGGACATGCTGGTGTAAATACTTAGCTCAGTTAATAAAACAGATGTAACACTCGTGTGGCAACAGCAACAAAGACCTTGTGCAAGGGCCATTGGTTTCAGCAGCATTTTGGGAGCTGGTGTCAGCTTCGTTTTAAACCCAGCAACAGAACCATCGATTTAATTAGGTAGAAAACAATGAAAAGGGCACAGAAACTGATCTGGGATGTAGAAAGTACAAATTTTTGGTGAGATTTTCCCCCTGAATTTCTCATTCACGCTTTCTTTAACACTGCCATATAAGTAGCTATGTTTAAATTCCCATGTTAACACACAGAAAAATTGGGAGACTTCTTGTACCCATGAACTGCTTCCTCAACATGCAGGAAAAAATGTCAGAAACTTTCATGAGGGTTCTCAGGCCTTCTGGCACAGCTGGGAAGGTCAGGACTAAGGCCTGATCTCCCAGTGCTCCATGCCTGGCATAGTTCTTTCCCAAAGGGGTTGGACAGCGCACATAAAATACAAGGTAGAGGATCCATGTTTTACATAAGGTGTTTCTAAGCCTTAATTTGCCATAAATGGCTACGTAAAGTGAATGGGAAAGAGCAAATCAGACCCCAAAATCTTCTCTGACGACCTCTCCTGACAGATGCCACCCCTGGAGACCCTCACCTCCCAGAAGCACATAAAGCCACGTCAATCCAACACAGCAGTGAATCCTGTTAGGAAACAGGTTGTGGACTGATGACAGGGGGGTCGTTTTCGATGTAAATTGTGCAAATCAGCTAAGGTGAAGTCCTTCCTTATTGAAAACGACTGCATTACGTGCAGCACCCGCCAGGCTCATCACCACAGCTGCACATTTGCTGTCACTCGCTCTGAATGAACAGCAGCCTTTGCACTTCCCTGCATTTATCTGTGTCCCACAGGTGTCACTGACCCTGCCCCTCTTCCCTCTGTCTGAGCTGACCGTGGCTCCCTGTGCAAAGCTCCCTGTGTTTTGGAGAATGGTGTGTCTTGATTCTGTACTCAGGGTACTAAATATGTGTTTGAAAGAGACATTTGCCCACACACCAACAGAGTAAAAGGAATTCCATAGCAATTAGCCTTTGCCCATTAGGTTTAAGAACCTATGCAGATTCTCCAGTGAGGCATAATTCTTCCACAACACTAAAAAAATCCCTCCCCCCGACCCTTTTCTTGACTTTTAAGGTTTTAATGCCTTAAGTATAAAATTCCTGCACTCAATCTCTTTGTTTTACCTACATCTTTCTTCATTTCTTTATTTCGTAACAGCAGCTTTATTCCCTTGCATTTTACTCTATTTTACATCCTTCTTTTCCCCAAGCCACCTCTTATGAACTGGGTGCCAAGAGTGAAAGCTCCACCATTTCAGCACTCCTGAAAGTCCAGAAGTTTTGAAGACGTCTCATGATTTATGTATTTTCATTGAGCATTCTTCACCTTCTGCAAAGTGTCAGAAGATAATGAGGTGATGAAAAGTTTGTGAAACAGGATGTGAGAGGCCGTGTGTCAGACATCATACTCCAGTAATCCACTCACAAGTCCCCTTCATATTCCCTTTTTCCATCAAACCAGTCCAAGGTTTTCAGCTAAAGGATCACAGCTGGAGACTTTACCTCAGTAAATAAATGAGAAACTGTGATGTGAATAATGTACTTACATTTTTTTTGTTATCTTTAGTGGATATTGTTCATTTCTACCATGGAAAATATTGAAATCTCACGAACTTCACGATTTCCATAATATTGTTTTCATAAACTTTTCCAAGGAAGGCTCAGAAGTCCCATGAACCATCTGAAGTGAATTACTGAGCCTAAGTACCAGTCCTGGAGCTGAGGGAGCACATGATGTACCTCACAGACCTTTGGGAAAGGAGATGAACTCAAAGAACCCACAGAATTTTTCTTTAACACCCACCAGGGCATCACCAAGGTCAGTTCAAGGCACCAGCAGCTTGGCCAACAGGCTCAGCTCTGTCCTGTGATGGGGCTGTTGGAGCTGAATGGGACCAGTTTTGGGGTTATTTCGTAGCCTTTCCATAGCAGTAGATGGAAGACCACCTTCAACGGGTCAAACTAACAAACAACCCCTTCAGAGATTTAGCAATGCAAAAGAGGAAGTTGCTGTCCTAAATCAAAAGTGAAGTTATTTGTAAAATTGAATTTCTGTATTTAGTTTTTTGACCTTTTTTTTAGAAAGCAATTGACTACTCCGTTGGAAACTGGCAACTACAAACTTAGGAAGCATTGAAGTCTTAAAAACTACTATTAAACAGCTTCCAATGTTCGTCATTATCTGAAAATCAGATAAAAAGTGCTCAATTATACCTGAAATTCATTCTTAATATATTGTTATTCACCGTCATTTTTGCTTCATGAAATCTGATTCCAATCTGAGAAGACTCTGCTGTGTTGTACCTGCCAGGGTAGACCCAATTTCTTACAGCCATGACTGTGCCCTCACAGCCAGTTTATGACTTCATCATGCTGTCAGAGAATTCCTATCATATTTATACAGCTGTAGAAAAATCAACCCAGAACAGTTCTGAAAAACCTTCAAGCTGTAAACCTTTCTAAAATAATGAAAGAATGACCACATTATCACATTATTAAAATACATATACTTACATCTGCTCACTAATAGTTTACAATTCTGCTAAGGTTTGCATTCATAAGATGCAATGAACAAAACTGCTATAAATTTTAAAGGAATTTAAAATTATTTTACCACAGCCTGTTAATAATAGAAAGACTATTCTTTGAAAGTAATAGAGCAGAAAAATAAGGCTAGATCTTGTCTCAGGTCATATAAACCATCATTTAAAGACTATCAGTGTGTTGTGGTTGTTAGAGGCAGTGACACAAAACTAATTTATGGTGACCAGGCAGAAGGCATCCAGCTGGAGAAATCCTCCCCAATAATCAATGACAAAAGAGTCACCTCAGCCGGGTTTTCACTGCAAGCTAAGGCAGGAGCAGCACACGCTGCTTTCCCCACCGATTCCCCTGTCAGAAAGGGAGAGGTTGGAAGGGCTAATTAAGCCTGAAATTATGTAGCATCACAGAATATTTGCCGGTGATGCAAGTGCTTCTGATCCAAAGGTAATGAATACATTTGAGGAAAACTCTTCGAGGAGCTGTTTACCAAAAATGAAAGCAGAGCCCACACTGGCAAATCCCCCTCTGCTGCTCAGCTCCAGATGATCTGCTGCTGCTCAGCTCAGTAGAACGAGGCTTGCACCACTGACAGGAAAACCTGTCCTGCCAACACCGACACAGAAGTTTGGCCCTCTGTTTCTGTGATTCAGGACTGCTAAACTGTGTTACATGGAGAGAGTCTCTGCAACGTGGCTCCAGCACGTCTTTACATTCCTCTTGGCCTCCACCTTCACGCCATGACCCCATGAGGAAGTTTCTAAAATATAACTCACATGAAGAAAAGAATAGGAAAACTCACAGGAAAATGAGCAAAGAGAGAATCCTGGAATGGTTGGGGTTGGAAGGGACCTTAAGGCTCATCTCATTCCACCCCTGCCATGGGCAGGGACACCTTCCACTGTCCCAGGCTGCTCCAAGCCCTGTCCAGCCTGGCCTTGGACACTGCCAGGGATCCAGGGGCAGCCACAGCTGCTCTGGGCACCCTGTGCCAGGGCCTGCCCACCCTCACAGGAAAGACAAAGCCCAGTGGTCAAGGCCACCCAAATTCCATTTCTGTAGAGGCAATTGCCTTTGTTACACACAGACAAATTCTCCAAGGGGTGGGAAGCCACTAGAGGAAGGAGAAAAATAAAATTATGTTTTCTCTGAAAGCCTGCACCGTCTTTGACAGTTCCTAGAAATGAGAGACATCAAAATTCATGTTCCCTGTAGATGCTTTGGTTTGTGTAGGTAGCCAGCCCAGGCAGACTGGGTTGCTCACAGAGCGAGAGAGACCAGGTGAGGTGAGAGGAGGAACCACCTCCTTGAGCTCCATCCTAACAAACAGAACTTCTCAAAGAAAGACATACTTTTTTTTTTTTT